>JAHDVE020002915.1:0-225243 GCA_022606495.2 Halesus radiatus
AAATACCTAGATGATTCTATCCCTATTTTAGTAAGAACGTTCTCGTTAATGCTTTCAGGGATAATAATAACCTTACGCAGCTGAAACTTTTGGCGAAGCTCTCTTTCTAAAGAACTTTCCGCTTGAACATGGTCGTTAATTGTTATGGTTACAATACCACATGCCCTAGCTTCACTTATTAATTTTGAAATGTATGGGCGTGATAAATTAAGTTTTTCCGCTATCATGTTTTGGCTATAATTATGTTCATAATATAATTTTGAAATAGTTACTAGTAAATCGTGCCTTTTATAATCAATCATTTTAAACACTCCAGTATTACAATTAATGCTAACTTCAATTATTATAACAAGGTATACATTTTGATGCAATCAAATTTAATTAGTATTATTTATGTGGCATTAAAAATAAGGCATTTGGCAAATTTAAGTAGACCAATTAGGTGTTAAAAATATCCCAAAACCGTTGATATTTTCAACACCTAATTGGTCTTTTATTTAATGCCAAATTCCTAATTGATTTATTATATAATTTTCTGTATACTATACTTAAAATAATGTGTTATACTAATTAGTTTTAAAAACAGAATAATTAGTGTTAAAACATTACTAAGGAGGACTATATGTTTAATCCAATAGATAATAACAGCTCTTCATTTGAATGGGCACAGCTAGGTGATATTAAAGAAGGACGTGAAAATTTAGGTCAAGAAATGCCTGTAGTTGTATATAGGTTATTTCAATATACTTTGCTAGATGTATTAAAAAACACCTATGGCGCAGAAACTGCTAGCCAATTATTTAGAGAAGCAGGTTATGTTGCAGGCAAAGCATTTGCAAAAAACTCACTAGATTTATCAGGTGACTTTTACACTTTTGTTGCAAACCTACAACGCACAATGAAAGAAATGAAAATAGGCATTGTTCGTATTGAAGCTGCTGATTTAGAAAATTTAAATTTTACAATTTGCATTGCAGAAGATTTAGATTGTTCAGGCTTACCAGTAACTGATGAAACAGTGTGTGACTACGATGAAGGTTTTTTATCTGGCATATTAGAAACTTATTCAGGTAAAAAATTCACAGTAAAAGAGGTAGATTGTTGGGCATCTGGCGATAGAACATGCAGATTTGTAGCTAAACTAGATGTTTCTTCAAATTCTACAACATAAAACAACTTAGGAGGCGATGCAATTGTTTCTAGAACTTGAAAAAGATTTTTATACAATACAAAGAGCTTTAGAGCAAATGCTACTAGGGAAGCCTTGTGGTTTACAAGAAGGTAGTGTAACTTCATCTAGCTTTAAAAATATAGTGGAACTTATTTTACTTTTAGATAACAACCTAAATGAGATGAACGAATTTTCAAACAAACTATCAAAAGGAAACCTTTCAATTGATGTACCAAACCGTCGCAATTACCTAGCGTCATCTTTAAAAGGTCTACATTCCCAACTTTCCAGTTTCGCTTGGAGCTTTAAGCAAATACAAGCAGGTCATATAGTTGATAGGCTTGACTATTCTGGTGAATTATCTAACGCCTTTAATGGCGTAATTGAAAAGATTTTTATAGATTCTATTAAAATAAATAGTGAAGAAACTTCTTCGTATGAAACTTCAAATTCTGAAATTTCTAATTCTGAACCTATAAACTCATATAAATTTGGCATCCAACATTTAAATTCTGCACTAAACTGCTTAGATTGTATGGTGATACAAGTAGACGAAAACAACAACTTAATATATGCTAACCGTGCTGCACAGCTTTATTTAAATGGCATTACTAATTTTTCAGTTCCACAAAATTTAAACACAAATAGTGTTTTAATGGAGGAATTATTAAAATTTAAAACACCAACTGGTAAAACAGGTATTGCTAAAGAAATTTATGATGATGAACTGCAAAAATGGTACAAAATGACTACAAGCAAAATTAAATTTATTGATGGTAACGTTGGGTTTGTTCACGTAATTTACGACATTAGTGAATGTAAAATTTCAGAAAATATTTTAAAAGTATCAGCCTCTGTAGATGAACTAACAAACGTATATAACCGTAAATATGGTATCCAGGCATTAGAGTTAGTAATTAAAAAAAGCTCTTCATCTAAAATAAATTGCGTAACATTTATTGATTTAGACAATTTTAAAATTATTAACGATAAATACGGTCACCTAGAAGGTGATTTTGCACTAGTAAAAATTGCAGAAGTTTTTAAATCTACCGTTCGGGATACAGATTTTGTTTGCCGTTTTGGTGGGGATGAGTTTATAATTATATTTCCCAAATGCCAATTGTCAGCTGCTGAAAACGTAATTGACCGAATGAAGAAAAAACTTCACCAGTTTAATAAAACCTCAACCAAAAATTATAAACTAGGCTTTAGCCACGGCACCGTAGAAATTTTAAACGAAAATAACTACACAACCGAGGAAATAATTTTACTTGCTGATAAAAAAATGTACGAACAAAAAGCACTTAAAAAACAACAAATTACATTTGATTAAAAAAAAGCTAAAATTCAATTTTATGAATTTTAGCTTTTTTTAATTTTATTCATCTTTCATTAGCAAATAAAAATCTTCAACTTTTTCTGTCATAAATGACATACTATCAGCAATTGCTTTGTTGTAATAATATGCTCCAATGTTTTTGCTTATAAAGTCAACAAAAATTTCACTTTGCAAATTCCCAACTTCTACATCAAAATTTTCTTCTAAATATCCCTTTATTTTACTTGTTGCATTTTCTTTTTGTTCTTTTGTAAGGTTAATAGTATTATCTGGTTTTCGCATGTTATGTTACTCCTTCTTATTATAATGCATTTATAGTTCGTAAGGTAATAGGTATACTTAATTTACCAATTTCCTAAATGTGTATAGCTAATATTACACCTTACAATTATTATTGTCCATAATAAGAATTGTGTCCATGTTTTCTAAAAAAGTGCTTATACAGTAAAGGTGCATCAATTGATTGCACTTGAGGGTTTAAGCTAATGGTGCAAAGCGCCATCTCACTTACTTTTTCCATAACCAATGCATTTTCAACTGCTTGTATGGGTGTTTGCCCCCAACAAAATGGGCCGTGGTTTTGAACTAATACACCAGTAATTTCTGCTGGGTTAGTGGTTTCAAAGGTCTCAACAATTACTTTTCCTGTGTTGGCTTCATAGTCACTTTCTATTTCAGCGGTGGTCATTTTTCGTGACAAATTGAAGAACTTATGGAACTACAGAAAATGGAACAGGAAAAATATAAAATTCTTAGGAAAGAATACGAAGCAGCTATCACAGAACTTGGAGAATTAAAGAAACAAGATTAAATCAATTATTGATTCTCCTTCAGATCACCAGAGGAAATAGCACCACATGAAACTTCGACACAACTATACGACGATATTAATATGTACTCACGGACTTACCTACTTTATCTCGGGGTTTCGTCTATTGACATATGAAAATATTTTAAATTCTCCAAATATTTTTTAATTTGCTAATGTTGTACTTGCATTTTTGGTATACCTTTCTGGAGGATTATCCCCTAGATTTAAGCTTGTTTATTTGTGCATTCATGTTTTCATGGTCATGTATACTATATTGTTTTTAGGTGCATTTATTTACATTATTATAATAAGTTTTTTTTCTGTAATTATATTTATTACCACACTCCATTCTATTAAAGCAATTCACTATCAAAATATTATCAATATAATCTAAGATTAGTTGAACACCGCAAATTAATTGATATTTCACCAAAAATAATAACTTTATTATGGAATCAATTCTTATCGCAGAAGGGGTAAGCAGTGATGAAAGACAACCCATCATTTCAATTTGTGTAATTATTATTACTTATAATCTTATAACCTTGTACCTAGTATTTTTATAGATTTATAAATCTTTTATTCTATTCTACTGCTCAAAAAGCTTTAAATCAATCATTTTGCAACGGCAAAAGGAACTTACGCTTAATTTGAAAATAACACTTTTATGTAGTATTGTATATATTTTTAATATGTATACCTTTGTCTTGTATAGCTTTCTTCCATGATTATTTAATAATGTTTGTATGTATTAAGTATTACTGTTATTGTGTAACCTGTTGTAACCTGAAACGTAAAGTGTTTTTGCCTTTAAATAATTTTATTGTTGAATGTTTTTTTTACCTTTTACCAAATTTTTATATATACCTGGAACTGTAAAATGTTTAATTAAATTTGTATTCCTAAAAATAAATACAGTTTCTGTATTATGTACCTATTTTCTTATTTGACAATCCATGAATATTTTTATTTTTTTTTATTTAGTACAAGCACGGGCGTGTGGTCCCTATAGGCACATAAGCACTGCCTACCCTACCTTACCCGCATATTATTAAAATCTATACAATTTGTAAAAATGCACGCAAAGTAAGAATCGCAGCACCAAGAGCGCCGCAGCGACTGCATTAATATAAGGGTCCCCACTCACGACCACTCCATTTGGAGCCGCTCCAATGTATTGTGTTGTTTCATCGTCCACTCACGGCTGACCCACACCAGTCGTGACTTGCTCGCCCATAGGTTTGTATGGAGCTATTCACACTTATCGGCCGAAAAGCACCCTGCTCCTCCCCGCAGGCCTCTTCATCTCTCCCAGTAGTCCTAGTTGCAGAGAATCCCGCACGCTGCAGCTACTTGGTTGTTATTTTGGTTTATTCCCTAAATGTAGAATTACTTTGTCATTATTAATGAAACTATGGGCATCCATGCAAAAATCCTCAATCTCAATCTGCCAAAAAACAAGGTCTTTGACTTAGTCACTTTTCTTTGTATGGTCACGATATATGTAATCCTACATACAAATTTTGTAAAAAATGAGTAATAGATAGGCTAAACAAAATGTAATATGCGCTTACAGATGGCGCTAATTTAAATATTTTAGAAAAACACTTAGAATTTAATTCTTCTAAATATTGAAATGAATTGTTTGTTGGCAGGATTTGAAGCAGAGAATGGACGGTTACCTCGAGAGGGTCTCCTCTTGGGGTAAGAATAACCTCGTCGATTTTAATTTTTCAAAGACCCAATCATGTCTGATTATGTCTAAAAGGGATCGAAATGACAATCTAGTCTCCTTTACTTGAAGCAATCTTCCCAACCTGCCCTCCATTGATATGCTTGGTATAACGTTAAGTGACCAGCTCAGGTATTGGGGCTGCATCGAAGCCAGAGTAAAGTTAGCCTCTCGGAAACTAGGCGTATTGTACAGAGCCCGCAGATACTTTATTAGTACACAACTGCTGACCTTGTACAAATCGCAAGTGCGCCCCACTGTAGAATTTGGCAGCCACCTCTGGTCGGGAGTCCCAAAATATCTGAAAAAAACCCCTGACTGTATGCAGAAATAGGTGGTCCGTTTGATAGATTCGCCTATCTTAACAAACAGTTTGCAATCTTTGGAGCGCAGATATCAGATGGGAATGCTGTCCTCATTCTAGCGGTATTTAATGGAAGATGCTCTGAAGAACTAGCATCATTGATCCCTTCGCCACCAGTGTATAGTCGGGAAACACGTGTGCAAATGTTTGCACATCGTTGACATTTGTCACATGAGAACGGGTCGCTTCTACGACTCGTTCTTGTATTCAACAGCTCGGCTGTGGAATGATCTGCCGTCCTCTGTGTTTCCTCCTTCCTACAACATGGATCTCTTCAAGACCCAAGTTTACTCCTTCCTATCATCTAAAAGACCCTCCACACGGCATCCCCAAAGATGATATAGATACGGAATATAAAATGTAATAAATTTTTCTGAAGTCCTTCAAGAAACTTACAATAACAATTTATTTCATTTCATTTTCCATATGTACACCCGCCAACAAGCAATTCATCTCAATGTTTAAAAGCATTAAGTGCTAAAAATATTTTTTTCTAAAATTAGCGCCTTCTGTGAGCGCGTATCCCGTAAACTGATGTTTGTTTTTATCTTTATTTTTTTATGTTCTGTTGTTTTTGTTTGTTATTTTTTCGTTTTATTTTTTGAAAAGTATGAGTTCACTCTCCTGTCTCCCTAATTGGTGAAGCCAAACACTGATCAATTTACGAAGAACACCTGTACTTGTTGTATAAATTCAGCATTGCTGACATGGATGCAGAGAAAACTGAAGAATTTTATCGATTTAATGCAGTGGTGCACAACCCACGGTCCACTAATCCATTTCGTATGGTCAATTAAAATATCTTACAATAAAAGTTCAACAGAATTTATCGGTTTACCTTGGGCCTAGAAGAAAATTTTACCTGCGGTGCTTTCTTTGTGCGTGATATAATTGATATTTTGAATGGGTTTTGTTTTACAGGGGTACACGACCAATATTTTGAATCTGCCACCCAAAGTTACAAGCATATTTTGAATCAGCCACCCAAAGTTACAAGCATATTTTGAATCAGCCACCCAAAGTTGCAAGCATATTTTGAATCAGCCACCCAAAGTTACAAGCATATTTTGAATCAGCCACCCAAAGTTGCAAGCATATTTTGAATCAGCCACCCAAAGTTGCAAGCATATTTTGAATCAGCCACCCAAAGTTACAAGCATATTTTGAATCAGCCACCCAAAGTTGCAAGCATATTTTGAATCAGCCACCCAAAGTTACAAGCATATTTTGAATCAGCCACCCAAAGTTGCAAGCATATTTTGAATCAGCCACCCAAAGTTGCAAGCATATTTTGAATCAGCCACCCAAAGTTACAAGCATATTTTGAATCAGCCACCCAAAGTTACAAGCATATTTTCAGAATGATCAGCATTTATCGAACTTATTTAGTGATTTTTATTAGTTTATTTATTATTTTTTTTATAAAACATATATAACAATAATTTTTATAATAACAAAAAAAGTAGTCATGCAAAGCTGCCACATGGGAGGTTCCAGGTTCTACTATTTTTTTTTAAATTTAAGGTGGAGAGGAATAATTTATTATTCCGAAATAATGATAATATTATTACGCAATACCATAAACATGATGTTTATAAGGAGAAAAATATGAATTATATATTTTTAAAATGTACATAGGTTTAGCATTCATCAAAATCAAATATAATCTTTTTCTGACCGTTCTACGTCTGTTTTACAAAATATTTTTAAATATCGAATATCATTAAAAAATCCTTTTAACGTTTTTCTTCAAGATGCGGTCATAAAAATTCCAATAAAAAATAAATGTTGGGTGCAGTTTAAATTTTTTATGAACACGAACGTTCATGTTTTTTTAAGTGCGGCTTAAAAAAGTTACGTAAAGTTTATTTAAAAAAAAACTCACTTGCAGATGATGGCAATTATTTTTTTCCAGTTTTTAAAAGTATTTTGAGATTTTTAAACCATCATTTAATTCAAAAAGGCCGGTTTATAAATCAATGAATTCTTTGGCCGTTAGGTGCTGCTAATGTTATCTGATATGCGGTCAGAACGCGAACTAACGTTTTTTTTAAATACGTGTCAGGAATTCATTTTTAAACTTGCGCGTAAAAATTATTTAATTTTACTTATAAAGACAACATTTGTCGCAACTTTTATATCAGTTGATGGTCTAGTGGTTAGGATAGTTGCTTTCCAAGCGCTGGGTCAGGGTTCAATCCCCCATGCATATTGCTATTTTTTTAAATTAAAATATTTGACGTACGATGACGATGACGTATTTATAGGAACTGTGGATGTTTGCAAAAAAAAAACGTTTTCGTGCGGGAAAGGTAAGGTATTGCTTTCGAAGATATAGCGATTTAAAACAAATTAAATAAATTCGCGCGGGACCTTTATTTTCAACGGTCCGCCGGCGCAAAAAAATACCTGACTGAAGTGTGTAAAATACAACTTTTTAAAAAAGGGTAAAATACAAAAAACAATCAAAGTCCTCAACTGACTAAAACCAACGTTTGATCAGCACTTATATTTTAGAAATGACACTCGCCCATCAATATTTATATATGTATTTTTTTTTTCAGCTTTAATTCAATTAAGTTTATTGAAAATACGTATATTTGCATTATTTTTTCTTTTTACTATGGCCGTTTTTTATCGCCATTTTTATGTTAGGTAATTACTGTGTTTCGTAGAACTCCGTTTTATTTTTTGTGACAGCTTTTTTCGACGTTCAAAACCGTTTGAAAATAGTTTTGACCGCTGAAACAGCTATCATAATAATAAAACTAAAATACCTGCAGATTTTAATAATAACATTATTAAATTTATTTTCTTAAAATTAAAAATTAAATTAAATGGAGTTTTACGAAACACAATAAGTACGCAACATAAAAAAGGCGAAAAAAACGGCCACAGTAAAAAGAAAAATTAACATGGATGTACACTTGAGGTGATTTTCCACAAAAAACGGCAAATCATCAAATTAGAATTGATCTATTATTTTTTGTCAAGTCACAAATTTTGTTTTTATTTCGCGACAGAAAGTTAGAGCGAACGCAGCGCCACGGTGGTTATTTGAATCATTCATTCGTGTTCCCTTCGGCGAGACGTTCGTAAATTTCCGTCTAACGCAGCGCCACAGTGGTTATTTGAACCATTCTCCATTTGCGTTCAGAGATTCATAGTTTGTTTTCCCAATAAAATTTACATAAACATTTACATTTTTAATTTAATTTAAATTTATACAATAGTAAAGGAAAGGAATCGAACCCAGATAGTCCGAATAGAAGGCGACTCCTCTGACCATTACACTGCTAGGTCTCATGTGAAAGGCGACAAATTTACTATTCATAACTAAAATTAACTTTTTTTTTTGGAATTCGAAAATATATACCAAATATACTGACATCTTGCAAATTATCATGAAAGGTTTTAAAGGTGGATTTAGGTCAAAATTCCTACTACAAACGACTGTAGCCACTAGGGGGCGTTAATGTCGTTTCATGTCAATTTTCAAGGCTTACCATATGACGTTAATGGTTACCATTTCAACCCCTTAGAATAACAAGGTTCTAACTGATACAGCAATGTCATGCGATAATGTGTTCTAGAGAGAGCAACTTTAAGGCTCATTATCGCATAACACGGCAGTGTCAGATGGAACCTTGTTATCCCAAGGGGTTGATTTTACAAAATACAAAAAGGTTACCTGACTGAATTTTGTTTGAAAACCCTGACTTATAAATTATGTGCTTTTAAATTAATTATGATATGGCATCAAAGGATTTAACATTAATTTATTACATGTGATATTTTAAGTAGGTACCTAGTTAATTTATTGGTTTATAATATATACCTACTGGCTTGGGATGGTTGGGACTCTTGTACGGTATTCACATAAAAAGTAAATTTAAAAATTTAATCTACACTATCGACGCCACCAACTGCAAAGTTAACCATGTCAAGTTGTAGGTACTTTACCCACGCGGCCCGCGAACAAATTGAACGTGGATAAATTGGGCTTCCGGTTAAAAAGGTTGTTTAACACTGATTTTATATCTTACAAAGAGGTAGGTATTTTTTTTTAATGTGATACCACACAAGAGTCCCAGCTGTTCCCAACCATCTGGAGCTAGTGAGACTATGGCATCCCCAATTGGGGTATTTTGTGAGGGTGAAAGTATCGAGGAGGGAAAGGAGATAGGAAATAGGAAGGTGGGGAAGTGCCTGGCTATTCAGATCTGGTTACCAAACACGGCTAAAGCCATTTCAAGCAAAGTTTCGATTCTGAATAGTGGTCTTTCACCAGGACAATAGTGACAGTATCTACCACTGCTAAAGGTATGTCAGTTCAGCGCAAAGATAAACAAATAGGATTTGATTTCAGAAATATTTTCAGGAAAATATTGTCTCAATATTAATCTGCTCCTTCAGGGAAGTTTAAAGTTTAAAGGTGTTTATAAAGTAATAACTTTATGAACTTGGATGTTCACATGAAAGTAAATATGATCAGGGCCGGTCCTGTGCAGGCGCAATTGGAGCAATCCTCTTTTTATTCTTTCCAAGGCGCCAAAGCAATGATAATATCTAACGCGCCATTGAGGTGATCAAGAGTGACAAAATTTTGCATGCCCCAGGCACCGTTTGGCTCAGGGCTGGCTCTGGCTATGATCCATAGCAGTGAAATATATTTTTTTGAACACACTGAAATATTTGCCCTTTCACTCAAAACAACAAAGACAAAGGATACACGAGCATCCAATTTAGCGGTGACTCGATTATTTTAAAGAAGCATTTTTCCTTCCCTAGAAATGCTATGCTTGAAATTGTTTCTGTTTTTAGTTAATTTATTACATTTTAATTAATTGTAGTTGTTTTTTCTAAAATCTGGTAAAGTTGCACAATTAGTAATATATCCAACAGTCAAAGATACTTCACTGAAATAAGCTTGTTAGTAAATAAAACTTAAAAAAGTATATCGCCAGATCACTTAATTGTGCCAGATATTTCACTACTTCCTTTCCTGTAAAATTAAATAAAACCATCCCCTTTTTACGCTATCATATTTGACGACATCATGCATCGGTTCTCATATTTTTATCCTATCAGAGCACGGGGAAATAAACAAAACTAAAGCTACAAGCTGTGTGTCTTATGTCAGAACGAATATAGGTAATCGGCATAAAATTCGCTTGGCAAGCGGAGAATACAAATGTTTGTTGTAAGCTTAAAAAGCTGTTTTTATTTACTTTATGGAGAATTTTGTAAGAAAGAAAAAAAAATAATCAAGGGAATCTTTCACAAATAATCTTTGCTATTAAGGAGTATTTTTTTTAAAATTTTGTTTCTTAGATACCTTCATAATTTTCTAATGAACGTAAATATTATTTAGTAGTTTACGCTTATATTTTTTACAACGTAATAAACAAGCAAAAAATTAATTCTTATCAAGGGAATTTCTAGGAAAAGGTTCAATTTATCCAAAGTATATTTTTGGTTTTCATAATTTAAACCGATTCGTAGTAAAGATTAACCGAAATAGTGATCTCACTAATAGCTTCGGCTCAACCACGCAGTCAGTGGCATTGCCACTGAAATTAAAAATAGTTTGGTTGTTGCCATTGTTGGTTAGTTCTTTTTTGACTGCTTGTTGAGGAAACTTATTTATTCAAGTGTATTTTAAGTGAAATATTTTGGTACTTACCTACTGAACCTATAAATGTAAACGCTCAGGCTCGGCTATGATGTCATGAATAACCGACCGCCACTCCGTTATGCACGTAATTGACAACTATGTGACATCATCTGGTACAAATCCCCCATAACGCCATCACTTCAAATTGCGACATTTTAAAATTTATTTTAATTATTAGGTAGGTATCTATTGTAAAAAATATAATTCGCTGGAAATGTTCTTTTTGTTCTTTCCAAGAAAATCTATCTTTATACCCCCCTTTTACAAGCAAATAATTAAATTAATCTTGACATTGGAGTGAGGTGTTAATTTTCATTGAAAAATGTTGTATTATAATAGTAAAATTATTATGTACCCTTTAGTTCTGACCACGTCAGAGTTGTTATATACATATATCTATGCTTAGAACAGACTTCAAAGCGCCCGCCGATACGCCAGATCGGCCTACGGCCGAAACGTTAGTTTGGGCAAAAAAAGTCGCCACACTTCGACCGTCAGGCCGATCCATAGATATACCATTCATCTCCAAGCGGGATGGCCGGCGGACAAATCCGCCGACGGCCACTCACGCGAATGCCAAGCAAAGCATTTCAGTCGCAATTTTTTGGTTTCATTCGTTCCTTGCTGTGCGGTTGTGTTTACTGCACAGTCGGAGAAACATAAAATTGCGCTTATTGTAGGCGCGCTAATGAATGGACGAAAAAAATTAGTCGTATGAATTTCCCAAGTGAATTAGAATTACGAGAGCCCTGTGATTTATACAATTACCTAAGAATGGACATGTAGTTATTCGAAAGAAACGACACCCATATTTTTTCCTAACGTAGTTTTCATCTACGTGGGGATTTATTTGTTGGCATTTTGCTACCAATTTACTGTGCACACTTGAAATTACTTAAAACTGCGCTATGTTTTTAATCCAGCTGGACTGGGTAGATGGTGCAAACCCAATCTACTATATTACATGAGATATAGGTACATATATACAATTTATTACCTACAAAAGGAAAAACGAAATTTAATAAAGCTGAAATAATCTATTGGGGTATGTTGTGAGGCTAAAGGTATGGGGAGGGGAAGGAGATGAGGAAAAGGAAGACGGAGAAGTACCTGGCTATTCAACGTTTCTATTCTAAATTGTGGTCTTTCACCGGGACGATACTGACAATAGGTACCTATTTATTTTCACCAGGACCGGTTTCATCCTACTACGGAGATTTTCAGACTGGTAGTTGAAATTCTTATGCTACGGTATTTATACAAACTTAGGCAGGAGTACACAACATTCTCTCTATATAATGAATGTTTCTATTTTGTTAATTTAAGGTAAATATAGGTAATTATAATGTTTAATATTAAAATTATGAATGATGTTACATAGTAAATAGATATTTTTAATTCGTATGAATGTATATGAATTTATATAATTGAAAAGCTTTGTGATTAATGATATTTTATTTTGGTAATATTGGGATATTCCCTCCTTGTTGCTTAGGGCTTAATTTACAAATATTGATAGCACTATGGTAATTATTATTATTAGGGTTCTCCGTGTATTTCGAGCAACCGTTTAAGGATGGACACTCAGACTGTAACACTTTCCTCACTTTCGTGACGTTGTCATCAGTTTTGGAAGTTGACGGTCGTCCAACGCGCACATCGTCTTCAATTGATTCCCTTTGACAGACCGACGCATTACAAAAAAAAAACAATGTTTTTTTTCTGTAATGCGGATTGAAAATTTTTGGTTATGTTTATTTACAAAAACGAAACGACAAATTATTAAACATCCTTTTCTCCACTTTAAAAATCATATTCGTATTTTTAATATTTTGTAAAACATACAATAGAACGGTCAGAAAAAAGTAATATTTCTGATTAGATTTTGATAAATGCTAAGCCTATGTAAATTTATAAAATATTTAATGATTTTTTTTCTATTTAATAACTTTATGTTAATCGTATTGCGTAATAATAGTACCAATATTTCGAAATAACAAATAATTACTCTCTGACATCCCTCTCCCATTAAATATTTTTTTAAATATATTTGATAAGACGCTAATTAATGCAGTGGGTTAAAATTCTAGGAATAACGCAAAAAGGTTAGGAACTGAAAAGCAATTAAGGTATTTACAACAAGTCATTTATTTTGATAATCGTGGGGTTAGCCTTAAACTAAATTTAATCTTTATTAGACACAAAATTTTAATAAAACTAGATAGGCAAGTACTTAAATCTACTTGTAAAGTCTTTGTACTTAAAATTAACTATTTACTTCGTGTGTCGGACGCTTTGCCGCCTAAATTAACAATGTGTGTTTAGTTAATGAGTTAATTTAGTTATAAGAATACATGTGAATTGTACCGGACCGGAACCAGCAAAAATAAAGATTTGAATTTGCATGACTGGTCCGGCCCCCTCTATCCAAGCATTGTTATGTTCAAGTGACACTATTATGAAATAAAAATGACAGAGCGAGATGACGCGGTGGGAGCGAGACGGTGATGTCGGGTAAACTTTCACGGCGCTGCTCGATGCAGAATTTTGTGTCGATGGCGCCGTGAGAAGCCAACTAGGCCGCCCGGCGTAGCGCCTAGTTGGCTTTTGTATACAGGCCGAAAAAGAGAAAATCGGCAGTCATCCAGCGACGCTCGAACCGACACCTCTACCTCGCTCTTCTTGAAAACCGACCTGCCTTCTTCTTCTCTGACTCCCCGCTGACCCTTGGACTATCCCTCGGACTACCAACGCTCACGGAATCAGACCATCGAATGACCACGGACAAGGCACGCAGAGCAGCATCCGAGTTTGCACAAAAGTGTGTATTGTGCAAACGGATTTGTACAGCCGCAGGAGTTTTTGCACAAAAGGGAATTTTGTGCAAAAGCAAAGTGATACAAGATCGTTGTCGTTTCCTCCTTTCAAAAGGAACGATAGGTCGCCACCCCCTCCCTTCCAGCCCGCTTCGCAGATCGGGATCAGCCGGTCTCTAAAGTTCGCTTGTGTGCCAGAATACGTCAATTATACGGAAAGTTGATTCTTAAATCTAGAGATTCACTTGGCTTAATTCTACAAGTAGGTACAAACGCGGCGATAATCGTTTGTACTTACTCTCGATCCGGAGGTACTTGGATACCTAGTGCGAACGCGAGAACTCTGCATACCCAGCCGCTCTATGGACCCTGTATAGCCATCAGTAAAGGGAAGTGCCTCTGAACTCTCATACCATATAATTCTCCCACCCTGTCACCCTGTGAATACTCTCGTAAAGACTTTTACGTAGGATAACTAAAACTTTCCCGTATAATTAAGCCAAGTGAATCTCTAACTTTAAGAATCAACTTTCTCGTATAATTAGGCCCAGGAATCTCTAATTTTAAGAATCAACTTTCTCGTATAATTAAGCCAGTGAATCTAGTTTTAAGAATACAAACTTTTACGTTGATTTAAGAAAAGTGAATAGTTAATTTTAAGAACCGTAGAATTAAGTACTTAACTCTAATTTTAATGATATTGTATACTTAATTAAGATTAACTTTGGTTTAAGACTAACCCCACTATTATCAAAATAAATGACTTGTTTTAAATACCTTAATTGCTTTTCAGTTCCTAACCTTGATATAGCCTTTTGTAATCACCTAAAATAATTGACCGAATTCACCGAAATATTTAGATTTAAAATGTGCATTTTAAATAATAGGAATTCCCAGATTAGACCGGCCATAAAATAAATTTAGTACAAAGGCTAGCCGAACCTATTGTTAGGAAAAATCGTAACTAAAATAATATAATCTTAACTGCTATTTTGGGAAAGCCCGCAATTCCGTTGGAATTTTATGAGACGGCAATAAACACCTCAAAGGAATTGAGCCGAACGACATAAAAAAGGCCGCTGAACAATGCGGATTAAAAGATAATACCTACAGGTAGACAGGTAGACAGGAGGACAGTGGGCTCTAGGAGACGGTCGATTGCCAGAGTCCGCCCAGGACGGACAGTCGAGTGAAAGCTTCCACCAAGGAAGCACGAGTGAGGTGCAGTCTTCCACCGAGGAAGCAAGAGTCCGCCCAGGACGGAGAGTCGGTTGCAGTAGTCCGCCCAGGACACACAGCCAAGTGAAACCTTCCGCCCAGGAAGGTTCCTATTCTCGCTCCTTGGAGAGGCCGCCCAGGTCCTCTACGCTCTACGAATTCTACGCTTCCATCCCAGAAGGAAGTAACCGATCTTCGCCCTTCGGAGATCAACATCGGAGACCGCCCAGGCCTCTGATTATCGCCGCGTTGCACCTACTCCCGATCCGGAGGTACACGAATACGTAGTGCGAACGCGAGGACTCTACATACAACGCAGCCACTGGACCCTGGACATCCATCACCAAAAAGGGAAGTGCCTGACTCTAATCATAATTCCTCCCACAATGTCAGCCAGTGAACCTCTAATTTTAACTACAAAGACTTTAACAGTAGAATTAAGTAATTACCTAAACCAGTGAACCTCTAATTTTAAGTACAAAGACTTTAACAGTAGAATTAAGTAATTGCGTATCTAGATTTATTATGTCTAATTAAGTTTTACTCTAGTTTTAAGACTAAACCCACGTATATAAAAATAAATTACTTGTAACTACCTAAGATCGCTTTTCTATTCCTCCCTTTTTGTGTTATTCCTAGAATAATACCTACTGCCCGACGCACCGTCATATCAACCTCTTTACGTTAATCCTATAATTATAACCTACTGCACTAAGTAGCGTCTTATTAAGGATATATCAATATTCATTTAAGTATAGATTCAATTCTCTGATTTATGCATTTTTTTGCCATGTTTCTAAAGTTATCTAGAATTATGAATAGATTATTGATTAATTATTTATTTAATTTTGAGAAATAAGAATATTATCACGTCATTATTTTAATATTATTTAAATCACCTACCGCGCGTGTATAGAAAAAATATCTTATGCCTAGTGCTATTAAAGGTCATAATTGTATGCACGCAATGATAATGAACTTGAGTTCTAGTCCGTCGGACTACAGAGAACTTGTCATAATTTTGACCATTTGGGCGCCGTGTTTTTCGTTTGAGAAATAAATATCTTCGTGTCTTGTCATGAGTTCTTTATTAAAATTACCCACAGTTCTGGCTAAAAATGCTTCAGCACTGGTAAGATTTTATCGTCAGTGTTCACATTGTAATTTAGTATGTGATCATGCTTTTATTTGTTATTACCTGCTTGTATTATATAATAGTCAAATAATTATTACGACTTCCAAATTATATCCTCTCAATATGTTTCAATAATGTGGTTACGTATTACTATTATTTGGTATTTATCGAAAATATTATTTCATTCATTCCATATTAACATACATTGATCAACATAATATATACTAATGTTTCCCAACATCATTTTTTATTGTGTTTACTTTAACAAATGAAATTGTTTAAATGTCTTGTTATGAAATAAAATTACTCCAAAAATAACCCCACAAATATGTGTCGGTTTTGGTTCGCCTATTTATGTCATCCACTATTATTTTTCTCTAGAAAATTGCTAATTCAATCATCCGCCCACCTTTGGAAAGTAGATTTACACAGATAACTTTGAATGTTCCATTAAGTGATCCATTCTTATATACTATGGATCATTTGAGCTAATTTTAGAATTTAATTTGTAGGCCAGACCGCTAACTGCAAGCAGAAAAGTTCATTCCACTGGAAGAAACGATGCTTCTATTAAAACTGGGGCCATTTCTAACGCATACAATGTGATAGATCATGAGTTCGACGCTGTGGTGGTGGGAGCCGGAGGTTCTGGTCTCCGGGCTGCCTTCGGCCTGGTGCAGAATGGATTCAAGACCGCCCTCATCACCAAACTGTTCCCAACGAGATCACACACGGTTGCCGCCCAGGGAGGCATCAATGCTGCCCTTGGTAAGTTCACTTAATAATTATTGTTATTATATAACTAAAAAATTCTGAAGTATTACCATTATCTCCATCCAAAGTAATATTGTATTCACAGTAATTTCAACGAAACCACGAATACAACACATAATATAATGTTTTAATGAGTATCCTACTGATTTGCAATCCACACCATTTTTTTCTATTACAAATTTCTAAACAGTTATAATAATATCGTTCTAGTTTTATAATTGAAAATGCGCTTTTGAATGATTTAATTATTTTGTTTACAACAGTGAAGGTTGCATGTTGCAAATCACAAGTCATCCATGCAACGCACTGAAATTAAAATAGATAGAAGGTTTTATGTTATATCAGTGAGATAATGTCACGATGCTAACAATTTTAACATATAAGTCACATGTTTAACAACTGCTGGAGGTCATTTATATAATACATCCATAATATAAAACTAATTAAAATCATTATTAAAAGACGATTATTTAGGCATAAATGGTTATTTATCTAATTATTAAATGAGGAGGAATGAGATATAAGTCTGTCGTGATACACCAAAACCACCTCTATCGGAGGTTCCGGATACACACCCCTTGCTTCATTCACATTCACACATTTCTTCATAAAGTAAATTCTTCTGTTATGCAGAATATTGACATGATCTGACTCAAGTATTTCATTTACTCGTGTGCGTATGTTAAATTTCATTAAAATGAATATCGGTGAGTAATTGTGAATTTTATAGTAAGAGTAGAACTGAAAAATTCTTAGCATTGTTTTTATTCTCATATTATTTCTAGTACACAATTGAATGTTTTAGTATTTAGTTTTGTATTGTTTGAAATCCGTAACCATTGTTTAAGTGCTTTGTTAGGAGATTATTTTGTTATTTAAAGATAACAATATTTATATTAGAAACAACCTATTGTTGGAACCTGTTTATATTTTAATTCACAAATTAATACTACATTATTTTTGTGCAAACCTGAACAGATTATAGACTACATAATACCCTTAAATACACAATGACTAGAATATAAAACAATAATTAATATTGCAGCAATTTAAAAAAATAATGATATTACAAAATTAAAAATCAAAAAAGTGCCGACAAACTACTTTCTAGTAGTTTGACTAACGGGTTCTTGTCATTCAGAACCTTATAATAAATTAAATTTATACTTAAGGTCTATATAAAATAAAAACATATATAACAAACTAAAATATTTAAAACACAAATATTTCACAATAAAAAATATAATAATAACAACAATAAATCGTACATAAAATAATATTTCCTAATTATCTAATACAAATATTTTCTTCCAGCTAGCCAAGTCTTCAATATATTGAACACAGTTCTGTTTGCACATACTATCTATTGAAATTTTCTGCAAAAAAAGTTTTACGTCTTTAACACACCAACGCTAATTAATGCTGAAACATATTTTATTTTCATCTTTGAATTTACCAAGATTCTAATTAGTGTTAACATTTCTTTATTTAAGGTAACATGGAACCCGACAATTGGCTTTGGCACATGTACGATACTGTCAAAGGTTCAGATTGGCTTGGAGACCAGGTAAATTTTATTAAAAAAACTCCCCTAATAAAAATGTGTAACAGTTGCTAGGTTAGAACACAATTTATTTTCGTAAGCTACACAGATCACATATAGCAAAAATACAATAGTCACAGTATATAGTTTTACACGGTATAGGCACACATTATATCGACTAGGCAAGGATCTATGCGGGATCCTTGCAGGATAATATTTGGGAACAACAAAAAGTAGGATCGAGTCGCAGTACAACTGTTCCGAACTAGCCTAAATCTGTTTGCTGTCGGCAGATTAATGTCTCTCAAGGGCTGTGCGTAGCACGGGTAGCCAAGAAGAGGAACTGTTTAATTAAAATTTAAATTTAACTGTTTAATTTGAAACTGAAAGTTTAATTTTTGTACCCTGAAGATCCTTATGTTAAGCGAAACCGGTCGGTCGTAATAAAATTAAATAAAATTCTCGTGGTTATAAACAAAGTTATTGTTCTAGTTTATAAAATTTCTAGATAATGTTGACAGACTCTACCCCAACCTCTTTTTGTTAGTGTTCTTTTTTTTATTGGTGAAAGCAAATACCCTAGATCAGTGGCGGCTCGTGACTTTTGAGTGAGCTGGAGTGCTAAGATTGAAAAATACGACGTTATTGATGTTGTTGAAGCCGAAAATAATTTTTTTTTTTTTTCAAAATTTCAATTTTTTGTATGGAGATTTAGATGGTAGGTGGGACAGTGCATTGCTCCACGTATTTGTCATCGTATTTTTCAATCATAGCGCTCTAGCTCACTCAAAAGTCACGAGCCGCCACTGCCCTAGATGATAATAGGCTCAGCTTCCGATATTTGATTGCAACATGCTACGCTAGCACCTATAGCGGCCCTGGATATAGAATTTTTTTTTCATGCAATTTGATAGATATTCTGTGAAATATAATTATTCTAAACAAATTATAGAAATCGTATTTTCATAAAATAAGTATTAGGTAATGTAACATAATTTTACTTTACTGCTTTTTGGCTCATAAATGATAAAATATTAAATAGGCTATTAGGTTTGTACTAACAGTTTAAGCCTCGCCACTCGCCGTTCGCACTCGGTCTGGTGATTTAGAAAGGAAATAAAATATTATTTAATAAATTGTGAGAAATTTTCTTTACTTGCATATTTTTGGACTTCTTTTTACTTAACATATCACAATTCCTATCATTAATTTTTTTTATATATGCTTTAACCTTTCGAATGCCGAGCCCCCTCAGCTTAATAGTTCATGGTGTGCCGAGGATAAAATTTAATAGTTCGTGGTGTGCCGAGGATAAAATTTAATAGTTCATGGTGTGCCGAGGATAAAATTTAATAGTTCATGGTGTGCCGAGGATAAAATTTAATAGTTCATGGTGTGCCGAGGATAAAATTTAATAGTTCATGTTGTGCCAAGGTTAAAATTTAATAGTTCATGGTGTGCTGAGGATAAAATTTAATAGTTCATGGTGTTCCGAGGAAAAATTTAATAGTTCATGGTATGCCGAGGATAAAATTTAATAGTTCATGGTGTGCTGAGGATAAAATTTTGCACGTGGCCCGCTGTGCACCGGTGGAGTCTATTTTCGTAATAACTTATTTATTTTATAGATATATACGAAAAGAAATTATGATTTTTACCATCGGATACGCCGGCATTCAATGGATACAAATTTTGCGTATCCAATGGGCAATCTCGGCACACTAGAAGTTAATGAGGACATTTAAATATATATATTTAAAGCATATATAAATTTATAAAAACTATGATATGTTGGTCCAAAAAAAGTCTAAAAATAAGAAATTAAAGAAAATTTCTCACAATTAAATAAGTATTTTATTCCCTTTCTAAACCACCAGACTAAGCGCGAACAGTGAGGCTTATAACTGTTTGTACAAACCTAATAGCCTCAATAATATTTCTTCATTTATGAGCAAAAAAGCAGTAACCTCATACGTAGGCTAGCTAATAATTATTTTAAGAATTTTCGATTTCTATAATTTATTAAGAAATATTTATTATTTCACTGAAAATCTATTCAAATAAATGAAAAAATCCAGCATTGTATAGCATATTGCCACCTCAATGTATGGAAAATGTCCGAAGCTGCACGTGTTGTATATTTCTACGGTATTTGGTGAAAGTGAAAGTGAAAGGCAGAAAATTGCTCTTTTGTTTTGTGCTTTTATTTTTGTATGATATCATTGTTTGTTGAATTGTGATTTCAATAAATAATGAGAATAATTTTGTGGCATTATGATGTAAGCTGGTACACGTGTCCATTTTAATCAGATTGGGTTTTTTCTCATGTTTCTTTTGGAATACTCCCGAATGCGGTGACCAAATTTGGTCGGTGTTGTATTATAATATCCATACAAAAAGTGTTTCTTGTGAACATACATTATTAAGCGCCCTTGGGGTGATTTTTTCACAAAAAACGGCGCTGCAGAAATCATCTAATTATTATTTGCTGTCCTCCATTCTAAAATGAAACTATTTTTTAATGTGAATACTGCCCAACTGTTCCCAACCGTCTGGAGCCAGTGCGATTATGGCACTCCAATTGGGATATGTTGTGAGGCTGAGAGTAGTGGGAGAGAAAGAGGAAGGTGGGGAAGTACCTGGCTATTCAGATCAGGTCATCAGACACGACTAAAAGCCATTTCAAGCAATGTTTCAATTCTGAATGGTGATCTTTCACCAGGGCGATACTAAGAGTATCTTCCATTCCACAGCATGCCGCAAATATACTATGTATATATTATTTTTAATTAATTAATTGTGAAACAACACAAATTAATTCAATTTTACTGGTGCATACCGGGATTTGAATCCACAACCTCTGAATTCGTAGTTGAGAGTCTTACCCCTCGACCATGGACGCCGTCAACATACCGATTAACTTGTCCCATAAAGCCACCGACTTTATCTCTTTTTCATGCAATTTAGTTCACGGTCGAGCCAATTTCCTACCGCTATTTTTAAAATGCACTAACTCTCGGCCGTTAAAACTAAAAAAAAACCTCAATTGTAGAATATGTGACATGTATTTACACAACTTTTATTATGACTGTAAAATTTGTTATCAATTTTATTCATTCGCTGCCGCCAGTCCCAATAATATATATATATTTATTATTATTCTGAGAGCTACTCCCCCGACAGGCTATCGTCCGCTACACAGAAATTGAATTTAACAAAATCAAAATAAAAAATTGTTTTGATGTTAATTATTTATCAAAGTAATATCTTTTTTTATTTATGATATTGATCAAATTTGTATGGCCATGTTCAGGATGCCATCCACTACATGACCCGAGAGGCGCCCATGGCAGTAATCGAGCTGGAGAATTATGGCGTTCCCTTCTCACGAACCAGCGAAGGTAAAATCTACCAGAGGGCCTTCGGAGGGCAGTCCCTCAACTTTGGAAAGGGAGGTCAGGCCCACAGATGCTGTGCCGTTGCAGACAGGTAACAAATAAAAATGTTACATTTATTTTATTTTTATGTGACACCTCACTGTATAGAGCTCAGACGGGGGAACTATATCGTCACTGTTATCCAACGTTATGTGGCGGGTCAAGAAGGGGGCTGTGGGATTTGTTAAATGTAGGAGGAAAGAGAGATGCCGGCAGCTCGTTCCATATAGCCGACACATGAAAACGAGTCTGAAACGACGATACTTATTATATTATGTTTTATTTAGAAAACTATCGAATTTTTTTTGTACTTCACTACACCCATAAGTCGTCTGTTTTTTAAAGTCACTAGCTATAAATTGTGGGTAGATCGTAATATAAATTTGAAACTCAAATTTAAATCATTAGCGTTTAAGTATCATTTGATTATTAGAATTCAATAGCGCTCATGAGGTGATTTTTCACAAAAACAGTGCTATATAAATTATCTTTCTATCATTATTATTATTCTCTGGGGTAGATAAAGATACTTATTTGACCTAAGTTCAAACAATTGAAATTATATGTTTTGGGATTATGTCAGCTGGGCGATAAAGCAAAATAACAGCAGATATGGAGGTAGATAAGGATATGAGAGGGGATACATGCTGGATTACCTGGGGCCTAAATCTGTATCCTTTAATGCTTGTTACCGTGACCATTATCTGCATATCGTTTGAATAGTTCTGATATTATATATGATACGCATTTAACGTTTTCTACGCGTTCAAAAATATGTATGACTCCTGTCACACGCTGGGCTCTTTAAACCATAGAAGTTTTGCAGCGCTCGAGTGAGCCGCCTGCGTACAGGGCATGTATTCTGCGGCGCAGGGGCGCGCTTCCCGCATCTAAAACGTTAATGGTCACCATAATGCACAATAAAAGATAAAGACTTGGCCCCCGGACTATACGTAAAGTTAAGTTGCTTATTGACTATAACCGCATGATTGTAGTCTAGTGTGAAAGAGACAGAATGGGAAAAGTAGAAGAACGCACTATAAAAGAATGTAACTGACTGCCCAATCTCTCTTCTTCATTGCCTGTTGAAATAACACACTGTGTTAATTACAGTCCATTGACTATTATTCCGCCATCCCAATTCGTAGCGTAAATCATTGGCAGGTTTCTCGTGTTATGCAATGAACTCCCATAAAAAAGGTAATAAAATAAAACAAACAAGTATCGTAATATTACCACACTTTAAATAGTGCGCCATTCGAATTCGGAGCTACAAAAATCGACCCGTTCGTATAGGTAATACCACCCGAGAGCGAGTCCGAAATGAATTCCATATGTGCGTTATAAATTTAGCATTTATGGGGCTTTCTATCTTAAGAAATAGTGTATGCATTGCGATTCTTGTAGCGCACACCGAGAAACCGTGCCGAGCGTGCAATCCTTCGGAATTCACATGGTAACCCTGTGTGGAATAATATTTTGCAAGAATCAACAGATTTTTTCTGTGATTGTCATGTTTTAGGCGTTATTGAAGATGATACTTTTTTATATAAAAAAACGAACAGTAAAGTTTCTAATGTAAATTGTGAATTTCATATTTAAAACTATTCTTTATAACTTACCATATTATATTATTCATCAGCCACGGACATTTTAGAGAATCGCCGAATTGTTTGTTGTTGCTAGGTCGCTAATTTCTGATGCAGTGAAATTTATTTAGATCTAGGGAAAATTATATATAATATGAAAAAAGCAACGTAGTGTTTTTTTGCATTGACGGAATTTTTTTCTGACTTTTAATTTCCGATTGAACTCCCAGTGAGATAGGCCACGAGCTGCCACTGATGTAAATATGTAAGTTATAAAGGCATTACATTGGCTGACACTAGTTTTTAATAATGTTCCCTGCGCAAAGTTACTGCATATTATGTATTTTTAAAATAAACGGTTATTTTAGTCAATTTTTAATTATTAATTATTTTTATTGAGATTTAAAAACCTCATTTTAATATTTAATCATTGTAGAAAATAATATTAACACAACCTAAATGAAACATGAAAATGGAAAAAACGACAGAAAATAAAAATTATTAGCTAAGTTGGTTAAACGGTTGCCCCGGATAGGCAGAAGTCCTCGAGAAGGTTCGAGTCCCAGATGCGACTGAAATCTTTTTATTTTCTGTCGTTTTTTCCATTTTCATGTTAATATTATTTTCTACAATGGTTATTTTAGTGTTCTATCCTCTTTGCTTGTGTCTCGGTCCTGATTTTGCAAGAAGTAGTGTATTATCATTATCACCTTTGAGAAGAAACCAATCATAAACAAAATCCTTCGGTAGGTCGTCCCGCGCCATCTACTCAGTAGGTGGATATCTGCTATAAAGGTTTATTTATTTATTTATTTATTTACGCCCTTAGGGCTTTTACATAAAACAAGTTACAACAGTGCAATACAATTATGTAACATAGAAATAATAACAATAATATTGTGTATTTTCGATATTTACCACGAGCGAAAATTTATGCCGCATGATACATAGTATTAACAATAATTTTAAGAAGAAAAATACAGAATATACATAGGTTAAAAAAATATATATATACATAAGTATAAAAAACATAAAAGTGAAAAGTACAGGGAAACTGGATAACGGTAACTATAAGATTTTTATGACACAAATTTATAATTTAAAAAAAGCTGCTATTGTTGTATCTACATAGAGTACAATGAGTAGGTTATTATAAATACAAGTATAAATAATAATAATAACATCGCAATAAAAAATAATAATAAAGTAAATAATAAAAAATAGCTAAAAATCCCAGCGCAAACTGTGTGTTGAGGAGTGAATACAATCAATAGTAAGTTTAATTATGATCGAAGCGCTGACAAACAGCTTTAATACAGTAATATTTGCACGTTGATATCCTTTCAATATTTATAGCATCGTCCAAAACATATTTATTACCAAGTACATGCAGACGATTCATTGTGGAATTGAGTTCAGCGTTTGATCCTATATTGCTACAATGATAAGGTAATTTGTGGCGAACTGTTCGACTCGGTACATGGAAACATTAATGAAAGAAGTTGTTAACAATTTTAAATAAATAAAATAGGTCTGAACAAATTCTTCTTTCTTTTAATGTATCGAGTCCCATTAATTGTAACAGAGAGAGGTAATTAATGTTTTCGATGGGTATTCCCAATTTAAAATTAATGTAACGTAAAAATTTATGTTGGACTCGCTCAAGGGAATTTTCATGTACGCTGTAGTAAGGATTCCAAATGTTGGAGTTAAATTCTAGTTGACTTCTAACAAGAGAAGTGTACAGTAATTTGACAGTTCTTAAATTTTTGAAATCCTTCGAAATCCGTAAGACAAATCCTAACATTTGCATTGCTTTACTGGTTATATTATTAATATGTTTAATAAATGTTAATTTAGTGTCAAAGGTTATACCAAGGTCTCTGATTTCATCAACAGATAATAAGGTGTGATTATTGAGAAAGTAAGTAAACAGCAATCTGTTCTGTCGCTACTCCATGCATCTTTATTATTTTTTGTTTTAGTCATTTACGTGTGTGTTATATGAACAGTCATTAATATTGGGTGTTTATTTGAACCTTTCCACGGCGACTGACTGATGAGTCTATCTATAAATACAACAGTAACTCGTGTAGAGCCCACTCATTTTTTTCAAGTGGAAAAAAATGGTTTTGGTATCAAGCCATGGGGAAGTAATTTTTTTTTAATTTGTGAACAGCGCCCTTGAGGTGATTTTTCACAAAAACGGCGCTATACAAATCATCCAATTATTATTGTTATTATTCTTTTTAACTACATAATGATTACTTACAAACAATGAACTTAAGGACGTTCTCAATATTGACAAATTGAAAATGATTTATCTTTCCCTGGTGCAATCATCCGTCATTTACAGTATAATAGATAGGGTGGGGAGATGCGCTTATGGGGGAGAGGGATGTCGGAGAGTTATTATTTATTAATTCAAAATAATGACAGTATTATTACACAATACGATAAACATAATGTTTTTAAATAGAAAAATATTTATTAAATATTTTATAAATTTACATAAGCTTTAGCATTTATCAAAATCTAATCAGAAATATTACTTTTTCTGACCGTCCCATAGTATGTTTTACAAAATTTTTTAAATACGAATATGTCTTTTAAAGTGGAGAAAAGTATTTTTAATCCCTTCTCGTTGGGTTTTTGTAAATAAACATAACCAAAGATTTGTAATCCGCATTACAAAAAAAAAACCATTAAAGTTACATAGTGTTCATGAAAAAATTGAACTACACACTGTTCTTTTTTTTAAATTTATTTTATCGACATGTTACAGAAAAACCTTCACAGCATTTTTTAAGGATATTCAACTTTTTAAATGTTTTTGTAAAACATGCGTAGAACGGTCAGAAATGTGTAATATTTCTGATTATATTTTGATAAATGCTCAGCACATGCAAATTTAAAAAAAAAGTAATAAATATTTTTCTCTTTAAAAACACCATGTTTATCGTATTACACAATAATATTATCATTATTTTGAATTAATGAATAATAACTCTCCAAACGTACCTCTCCCCGTTAATGCATTTATTAAGCCTTTACGAATAACTCAAAAAAGTTATATTTACAATAAAAAACACATAAATTTGTTGTAGACCACTTTTATTTTATTAAAACTCTACCGGTTTCGGAAGCACCCTTCCTTCATCAGGAGAATATTAAAACTAACTTATGATATAGAATATTGACAAGAAGTTATATTTAATAGAAATTAAAACATATACAACGGAAACTTCTACAATCAAAATTATTGAATATCCGTGTAAATTATTTATTCTACTCAACTCAGAAATATGTCTTTAACCGCCCTAACCATACGAACATACGTGATACGGCTGCTATATCATCGCCCAAACGCAACAAACCGTATCCCATACGTTCAGGTTAAAAAATAAAGGTAACCGAAACCCACAAAACATTCGTGATACGTCGTATACATCTAGTTCGTTCCTGCGTTATCGCTTTTAGTATGCCGAGGTAAGGCGAAGCTAACGGATGTGTTCGGTTGTTTTCATATTCTCCCATACAATTCACGTCGCTAATCAGTGATACTCCAAGCATGTGGAAAAAAACCTGATGTTTTTTTACGTACTTTTTGAAAAATAACCCAAAGGCGGGGCGGTTAAAAACAACAATAATTTCCAAAAGAACGAAAATCGAGAAGGACTAATATCGTGTTTTATTCTCCCCAAACTAATACTAAATTAATGCAAACACACAGCAGTTTTACTGGTTCACACACATTCAATATTTCATCAAAAGAAATTCAAATGTCAAATAAAATATCACTCCATGTAAAAGAAGTAAAATTATGGCTGGCTTATCTAGAGATGGTGGAGCATTACTTCAATACTGCTTACTTATATAACCATAACTTCATCATTTCCATTACATATTATGTGTATACTTCTTGCTGTTACTGCTGGTATATTACACACACACTGGCAGTGCCCATGTGGGTTCCCATTTCTTTACAAGAGTATATTATTTATACGATCTGGCATAGGTGTAAAAAAAAAATCAAAACCCTTTGATCCTGCTCCTGCCAGCAAACTTGCCTTTTGGGAACTATACAAATGTACAAAATGCATTATTAATTAAAGTACTGTAAAGAAGAGCCCGTTGTCTAATCTAATTCTCAAAGAATTGCCATCGTATAGCTAAAGACGTTTTAATTATTTCAGAACTGGCCACTCCATGTTGCACACACTGTACGGCCAGTCTCTACGCTACAACTGCAACTGCTTCATTGAATACTTTGCCCTAGACCTGATCATGGAGAATGGACAGTGCAAGGGAGTCATTGCCATTTGCTTGGAAGATGGTACCCTCCACAGGTAATTTGATCATTTCTTAATAAAATAATCATTTGACTACCAACCTATTGTATGGGAGTGGTTTGAAAAGTGGTTTTGCAATGGCAAACCTATGACTGCGTATTGTCGTGGAGGAAGAGATCTTTTTGCATTGCTGTTTTTCTTTCAAACGGTTCAATCAATATTTTTTATTATCTTCTCTCGTGATTATTTTCCCCATTTAAAAAAAAGTCCGATCATGATGATTCCTTGGAAATACGCCCCAGCCCCGAGAAAACAGTTCATATGACCTTGTTTGCCAATGCAACCACCTTGGCCTTCTTTGGTGCCGATTCATCTGATGAAGTCCACTGTTTTTTCGACTTCAAGTAGAGTGATGAATCCGAGTCTCATCCACAGTTGGGAATTGTCGAAAAAAATTATTCAGGTTGCAATCAAACATAACTAAACGCTCCTTTGAAATGTCTATTTGATTGCATTTTTTTATCAACAGTCAGCAATCGCTGCACCCATCGCGCAGACAGCTTTTTCCTAAGTAAATCTTCATTCAGAATTTTATGCTCTCATTCAGCAAAGATATATAAGGCCTCGGCTATCTTATGAACATGAACTCGGTGATCTTCCAACACTATACCATGAAGTTTTTCAATTATTTCCTCAATGGGGCACCCGGGGCACAATTCATCATTTGTGCTCATACGGCCACATTTAAACTCATCAATCTAGTAATGAACAATCTTCAATGCTAGTACAGAGTCCCCATAAACTTCTTCCAACTCGGTTTCGATCTGTGCGGCCGTTACCTTTTTAAAATAAAATTGTTTTGTGATGGCAAAAGTGGCACGATTCTGACGACTGTCAAATGCTAACTACGTATCATATCTGACTGAAATTTGATCAGATCGTACTTGCCAATGGTGAAAACAATTTTTACTTTGTGACTCCATTTTATGAATTTCCCGAACTTTTAAGAACGCCCTCGTTTAAAAGTCTTAACAAATAATAAAATATTTATATTTGGTTGGACTTAGATAATATTGAAATGAATTTTTTAAATGTGAAGCTTGTCTTTTGTTTTGCTGATTCAGAGTTGTAATTATTGTTAATTTTCAGGTTCCAAGCCAAAAACACAGTCCTGGCTACCGGAGGAGCTGGACGAGCATACTTCTCCTGCACCTCGGCCCACACCTGCACCGGAGACGGTTCTGCTATGATCAGCCGTGCTGGTCTACAGAACCAGGATATGGAGTTCGTGCAGTTCCACCCAACAGGTAAATTCTAACAGACCAATCAGACAAACATGGAAAGAATCTTATCCCAAGATCGTGATGCTTGGTTTCAAATAACATTTTAATAATACATACCTGAATAGCGATGGGTCATGACTCATTTTGTTAAGAGCGGGAGTGATAGTACCAGCTCAATATTTTCGTACAACTCAATTGAACAACGGCTCATTTAAAAGCCGGCGTATATTAAGATCGGGCCATGATTCCCACGAATCCCAGCTCATGCGACTCCCAGTTCATGAGCTCATACCCCAGTTCATACGACTCCCAGTTCCTACGGCTCCCAGCATATGGGTGTAGGTCCATAACGTCCAGATGCCAGACTGTCGGGCACCGTTCACATACTGTACAGTGACTACACACTCTTAAATCTTATCTGTACACACGAATGTATGAACCCTAGACGACAGATGCTCTAAGATGCATCATGGCACCAAATATTAATAGCAAATCCCACAGTCGTGGGCATAATTTAGCATGTAGAAGTCAGACACAAATACAATGATTTTATATATGTAAACAAATTAGAACAAATGACTTTATTTAAAGGTGCGTCAGAGTAGAAATGCATTAAAATACTATCGAACATCTGAGATATGTTTATCTATTTAGGCAAATAAACAATCTTTCTAAGCTGGTTTCAAGGTTTGTCAAAACGAGTCACAGTTCAATTGAGCCGTGGTATGGTTTACCAGGAGTCATATGCTCACGGCTCTTCAAAATGAGCCAGCACAAATGAATGGCTCGTTCATGAACGACTCATCACTATACCTTAGTTCTATTTTTTTTTTAATTCTATCAAAGTTTCTCTCATTAAATAACAGTTCGACATTGATTTTGGAAGACAAAACAGCTGTCACACACCAACCTAAATACATATGTATAACAAAATCTTTAAAATGGTGTCTGATTTTAATAATATATAATAAATTCAACAACAGTTTTGTGGATACAGAACTTTATTTGGCACATCAAAATGATCCTAATACCTTTCTATAATCTTCATATTAGAACTAATATTATCATACTAATAATAATAATAATAATCGGATGATTTTTCATATTGATTATTGTATGAAATGCGATTTTTAATGATTGTTTGTTTCCAGGAATTTACGGTGCTGGTTGTCTGATCACCGAGGGTTGCCGTGGAGAAGGAGGATACCTGGTGAACGCCGAGGGAGAGAGGTTCATGGAGCGCTATGCCCCCGTCGCCAAGGATCTCGCTTCCAGGGATGTCGTCTCCAGAGCTATGACTGTTGAAATCAAAGAAGGTTCATATCCCTTTATTTTAGTTTATTTGGTAGAAGAGGTATTGCCTAGGTGAGAAACCACTATTTAGAACCGAAGCATTGCTTGAAATTACTTTAACTGTGTTTAGCAAGTATTCTGGAATGCTATTTGGCAACTTACAATGTATTGTGCAACATCTCATTATAAGGTTTATGTTAAACGTTTTGGTGTGTTCAGGTCGCGGCTGTGGCCCCCAGAAGGACCATGTGTACCTACAGCTGCACCACCTGCCTGCTGAGCAGCTGCATGCGCGCCTACCCGGTATCTCTGAGACGGCCATGATCTTTGCCGGAGTGGATGTCACACGAGACCCCATTCCCGTCCTACCCACTGTCCACTACAATATGGGCGGCATTCCCACCAACTACAAGGGACAGGTCAGAACATGTCAACACATCGCTTATTCAACCATCTTTTTTTTTTACGCCATCTCTTTCGGTCTTTCTAGTACCATTTAGCCCCCTGCTTCTTTTAAATTCTTCTCTCTTTATCTGCTATACCTTTTCTCTGGTCCCAGTTAAGCACGTATTGCATCAACAGTACTTTTTCTTAGCTGCCTTGCCAACCCATTTAAATTGTGTCATTCTTTTGACACTATTCATAGTTGGAAAATGAACTCTATTCCATTTATCCATGGCACGTTAAATTGTAGTTATGCAAAAATGAATTTGAAAATATAATCGTCTCTTAATTAGTACAGAGTATTTGTTTATTCTCACCATTTATAAAATAATCTAATGAACCAGGTTGTAGAGCACAAGAGCGGCACAGACAAGATCATCCCCGGCCTGTACGCCTGCGGTGAGGCAGCGTGCACCTCGGTGCACGGAGCCAACCGCCTCGGAGCCAACTCCCTGCTGGATCTGGTTGTGTTCGGCCGCGCCTGCGCCCTCACCATCGCTGAGGAGAACAAGCCCGGAGACAAGCAAGCACCCATCAAGGAAGTGAGTACTAGTTACATCATTGTTTTAAATTGTCAAGTATTTTGAGGCTCCTCCCGCCCACTGAGGTGACTATCAAATTCAATTATCGAGCAAACTTGAGTCTGCAGAATCAGAGACTGGTCACTGTTAATAAATTTGCAAGTCCCATACAGAATGCCCAACTTTTTTTAAAGGAAGATTTACTTAGGCTTCGATGAAGCACTGATACTTGAATCTGGCTGGTCCTAAGGTCACTCTAATTTTTAATTTAATTTAGAGAAATACCATCAGAATTTTCTAATTTATAAAATTGGGAATATTAAACAATAGTAAAATCTACACGGGCTTTTTGTCTCTTGTGGAAAATGGCTAAATTAAATATTACCTACGCAGAGATGGATATTAAAAGTAATCACATATTCTGCTCGCTTATCGTATACATATTCGTATTTTTCCATAGAATGCCGGAGAAGAGAGTGTAGCCAACCTGGACAAGACCCGATACGCCAAGGGAGACGTCAGCACGGCCGACCTCCGACTGACCATGCAGAAGACCATGCAGGCGCATGCCGCTGTCTTCAGAGATGCACCCACCATGGAGGAAGGTACGGAGCCAACTTTTAAATTTTACTGGGCTTGTAACTAACAACCAGTTCCCAATGGCTTCAAAATATGTATGTATGCACTATTCAAGAAAAAAGACATCTGGATTATGTTTTTTGTTATTGTATTTAATGTTATCCTACAGCATATCATTTTACAAGTTTTTTTTATGATAGCCCAATGTATTAGTGAAGATAAGAAAGTAACTGCTAATTATTATTATTATTGCTGTTTTGTTTTCATCAATGCTGAAATGATATTTACTTAATTTATAATTTCTTCAAATGATTGATATTCACTTGATGGCTTCATTATTAATAAATTAATTAAAAAATATGCTTTGTATTCACCACTTCGTAAATATACATAGATATCTACATGTTTCGAAAGCGATGCTTTCTTTATCAGTATAGACTTATAGTCTAGACTTGTAATCTATACTTGACATTATTATTTTCATTATTCATATATTCCTGATGAAGAAAGCATAGCTTTCGAAACATGTATAAAGTGCTGAATTCAAAGTAATATTTTTTTATTCATTTATTTACTTAATTTAATGAAGAAACGCAATAAATTGTTTTTGTCAAAGTTGCAAACTTTTCTGCTAAAATGAAACGAAGAATTAAAATACTCTCTATTCGGACACAGGCCAGGTTGTAAATATATATATTTTTTATTGACACAATTCCAATCTAATTACACAAAATACATAACATAAAATGAAATAGCCAAGAGCTACAGACAAATAACAGCACATATATAATACAGGAATGAAGCAATGACAAAAATATACATTTGTGATAACACTCAAGTCAAAACCTGAACAAGGTTTTGGTAGGATCCATGATTTTAGACATTCCAAGTGATAATCTTCAAGATTTAATTTCATAAAGCCTGACAAAAATCATTTAGACAGGTACCAAAAATTTCAAGGCCCTGGTTGAGTTAACAAGTCTCAACATTCTGGACAGTGGAGAATGGTACCCATGATTAGTAGAGTGTTGATTGAGGAAAAGCAATTCATTGTTTCTGAGTCTACGGCAAGGAATGTTGAACTGGATGAGTTACAACAAAGAAGGTGAGTCAATAATACAATTATTTTGAAAATGCAAATGAGATCAAAGTCTTTCTTACCCTTTTCTAATGAAGAAATTTTGAAATTGAGAATATAATATTCGGTAATTACACAGCACTTGCAGACAGGTGAGCTCTCATATCGTGTAACAAAATTTAATAAAAATGCTTTTTTATCAAAATTCAGAAACCAATGAGAAGGGAAAAGACATAAGTTTGCTCAATTTGGTTCAAGGTAAATATTCCCTAGTAAATTTCTTATCATTTAAGACTGAAAGTATTGCACTTTAGAGAATATATTTTCAGATCGATTTAAATGAATCCACGAGATAGGGATTGATTGATCTCTCGGATGACATTTTTAAGTCCTCTTGGTATTTGACGAATGCAACAAGACACTAACCATTGGGAATGGTTATGCTTACTTTATTTGAATATTTATATCGACCGATTGGAGCAGGCATTGGGCCTGAACTGGCTCGCAAGCCCCGAGTTATCAATGTAAACTTGGCATAATTAATACTGTTTCAAATTTCAATAAGCTAACAATGAAAATTTAAATATATATGATTCCAGGATGTAAGAAGATGAAGTCCGTCTACTCCGACATCCACAATGTGAAAGTGTCCGACACATCTCTCATCTGGAACTCCGACCTGATCGAGACGCTGGAGCTGCAGAACCTGTTGCTGTGTGCGCGCCAGATCATCGAGGGAGCCTGCGTGAGGAAGGAGAGCCGTGGGGCGCACGCACGAGATGACTTCAAGCTGAGATCCGATGAGTTCGACTACACCAAGCCCCTTGAGGGACAGGTATGGAAGACTCTTTGATTTGTATTATTACCTTAGTTTCTAATCATAATCAGAACTGAAATCTATTGATTTAAGCATTCTCATGTTACTTTATTATATGTGTGTATGTATGTATGTAATTGCATCTTGGGACCCATGGAGGAAAAATGGGATAATGCAATTTCTACGTTAATGTTGGTCAAGCATTTGCCTTTTGCATGTTGCATATCACATGTTTCCAGGATGGTTAACGAAAACAAATGCCTTTTTATTGTCTGACAAGCGTGAATTGTATTTCAATAAACATGAGATTGCAACAATGTTTTAATATGCTATGATAGGGAGATAATTTTTTTGGTAAATTTTCCTTCTTATTTGAATGTTTTTAATTTTAAAGTGCGCTAAACTAACGCAAATTTAATCGAAGAATTTATATATATATATACCTATGCAAAACAGAGATGCACAACCCGCGGGCCTTATAAGCCCATTTCGTACAGCCCATTTAGTAATTTTCCTTCTTATTTGAATGTTTTTAATTTTAAGGTGCGCTAAACTAACTCAAATTTAATCGAAGAATAGCTAGTATAGAATTTATATATATACCTACCCAAAACAGTGATGCACAACCCGCGGGCCTTATAAGCCCATTTCGTACAGCCCATTTAGTAATTTTCCCTCTTAGGCTGCTCTCTGACGGTCCGGTGAGGAATGAACTTTTCACTCGCTACTGGAGACACTGCACAGAAAAGTCCCACAATGGACTGCGTTGCAATCCGTTACCTTACTTTAGCAAACTTGACTTTTCTATGCAGTGTCTGTAGTAACAAGTGAAATGTTCGTTCCTCACCGGACCGTCAGAGAGCAGCCTTATTTGAATGTTTTTAATTTTAAAGTGCGCTAAACTAATGCAAATTTAATCGAAGAATAGCTAGTATAGAATTTATATATACACCTACCCAAAACAGTGATGCCCAACCCGCAGGCCGTATGAGCCCATTTCGTACAGCCCATTTAGTACGGCACATTTGGCATCTCTTGACATTGCTGAATTTTGTAAAGTTAAACCATGCCTTTTGTCAAACCATATTTGACCTCGTGTCCGATTTCTCAAGTGGCGTTGGTAGTGTCTATTTTTAGATTTATCATTAGATTGGGAATTTTTAAAAATATAATTTTAAGAACCAGTCGGTTGGCTACCTCCCTTTTCCACGATTAATACAAAATTATGAATATCCCTGTCCCCCCCCCCCCCCTCCCATGAAAATCAAAAAATTCCACAAAATGTACACCCCTACACTTTGTACTCTATGTGGCCCGTGAAGGTTTGAAAAAAAGGTAATCTGGCTCTTTTGCTAAAAAGGTTGTGCATCACTGCACTAAACACACTACAATATGGAGATGCTTATTCTCTTAATTCATGATTACAGACCCGTGTACCTTTTGAAAACCACTGGAGAAAGCACACCGTCACAAATGTGGAAGTCCAGACGGGAGACGTGAGCCTGTCGTACCGTCCCGTCATCGATGAAACCCTCGACCAGAATGAGTGCAAGACCGTGCCCCCAATCATCCGATCCTATTAAGCCACCCTACTTTATTGATTCTGTGCTTTTTCTAACATCACCGTTTTTAATGAAATATGTATTCTAGACCAATCTCTTTTGTACCTCGTAGATTGGTGGCGTGTTATTGGATTATAAATGCTTCGGAGCAGTATTTATCACTGCATTGTCAGTCTGTAGCAAACATCATCTTCTATTATTTATTTATTTAATGGACTATGAGTTTGGATGGCTTCCACAGCCGCCCTCGGTCCCTGAATAACTTTATAACTCATTCACTCTTCCTCTTGCAAATGTACATATTATTATTTATTTTTCAATGTTATGCACTTGAATATTTGCGAGATGCGATGTTCAATAGATAATCATAATTTATTCAAATGAAACTGTTTAAGGTGCAATCATTATAAGTTTTCTTTTAAAAATTGGTGTTTAGACATGAAAATGTAATGAGGCTATTCTTTCTCATAAAAAAACAATTCCAGAAACATTGTCGACTTTTTGGGTTTTCATTTCGGTCACAGTGATTTCGATACACAATTATGTATTCTTAAAACAGTATTAAGTTCTGACCTGTAATAATTGTACATTATATTTTAGATATTTAAAGGTAGTATTCACGCATAATAAAAATATAATGTTTTTTTACCATGTTAGAAAATTTCTAACTGATTTTTTAAAAAACATCTAACGATTTGTCGAAAATATAAACGAACTTTGGAAAGTGTGTTTTAGTGTTATCGCTTTCAGTCCTGTGGCTATATTAAAATATATATATATATATTGCAATGAAATTAATGAACAAAATTTAAATCACCTCTGAAGGAGAATGACACTCATGTCAAACAATTACATACCCATATGTATTTAGTTGAGATTTACCTAGTTATCATTTTTTGTTACATAATTTTGTGTTTGTGTTTAAAATTGTCCAACCATCGTCTTCACAGTTCTTCTATTATTTATGTGTTGCACTGATTATTCTTAAGATTTGATTTCAAATTCAACGAAAAAAAATTTCAAACTGATACAAACAGTATTGTATCAAAATCGTACTTAATTATTTTCTAACAACCGTGGCAAGTTAGAAGCTATTTTCTAAATTCTACTACAGTCAAATTCATTGGGATAAAACCAAATATGTATTGGCAAATTCAAAATATTGTTAATTTTTTGCATCTCTCCCTATTATATTAGAGTTAAGATCTAAGATGGTTGACCTCTACCTCAGATTAACCTTGTATCGTGAAATAGAAGTTTGAAACGAGGTTTTGTTTTACGCAGGATTAAGTTACCAAAATATGTAAATAATTAATTTACAGCAATAATCACACAGTACATGGTTTTTCCATGCCAGTCACAATATGGTTGTATCTACATAATAGAATGGCAAATGAAATAAATAAATATGCATTTGTAAATATAGGTCTTTTTCATTTGTTTGATAGATTGAATCCCATTGTTTGAACCCTATCTCTCTGGTCTTTATAGCAGTTTTCCATAATACCCAACTGAGTCTACACGCGTAAACCTTTTGCGTAGACAACAAGATGAGTTCAAGAATAATCTTTTCAATGTACAACATATTTTTATAGGTTGGAATAAAATACCATTGTTTGAATAATAAAAAAATATGTTTTGACAGAAAGCAGTCACTTTGTGGTTAGACATATTTAATGAAAATAAAACAATAACTTTGTTTATAACCACGAGAATTTTATTTAATTTTATTACGACCGACCGGTTTCGCTTAACATAAGCATCTTCAGGGTACAAAAATTAAACTGATCAAAAATACATAGTGTGTGTTTATATATACAAAATAGAATAAGACAGAACATAACATAGAACAAAGAAAAAATGAGATAACATGAAATAGCATGAAATAGAAATAACCGAGCGAAAGAGACAGAAGTGCACATAATGGAATACCAAGGAATAACTGAACAGGTGATTATGGGATGGGAAATTTTACGAGATTATAGGGAATATACCTAATATTGGGCTATTGGACACATTTAGTTGATTATTAAGAATTTTATTTTTGGTTTTAACAGCTTTCTTTATTTCTAGTGATTCTAAATTATTCAATCTGTTTCCATGACCATTTTTATGAAGAATATTAGCACCGGTGCTTTGATTGAAGATGCTTATGTTAAGCGAAACCGGTCGGTCGTAATAAAATTAAATAAAATTCTCGTGGTTATAAACAAAGTTATTGTTTTATTTTCATTAAAAAAATATGTATAAATGTCAATGAATGTAAAAATAATAAGAAATATGTTGTGTAAACCACTGTAATATAGCCAATGAATGTGTTTATCACAGTGATTAAATGTGCATAAGCACGACTTAATATGCACAAAATTAATCAAAAACACTTTTTATTAGTTTAATTATAACTACATATTTCAGTCAGCGGAGAAGCCAATTCATTTACCAGGGGTGTTAGTTGAAGTTTGCCGGTTTTACTCATAGATGTCGCTAGAGATATGTATACATTTCTATGATTTGGCATCTATGTCATATTTTTCTATGGACATTAACCTTCAAAAATACACAAGTTACATTCTGCCAAAATAATAGTGTCATAGTTGGTTACCTCAGTGAATATGTCGAGTTTCGTTCCAAGTAAACCGCATTTGCGGTATTCGTTGCTTTTCTTATTTCATCAAAAGAAAAAAGCAGTTGAATCTCATCGGTTGCTGGTAGAAACTTATGGTGAACATGCTCCAGTGATTAGAACATGTGAGTCATGGTTTCGTCAATTTAAAAGTGGAGATTTCGATTTAACAGACAATGAACATCCTGGTGCAACGAAAAAGTTCGAAGACGAGGAATTGCAGGCGTTATTGGATGAAGACCCAACCCAATCGCAACAACATTTGTCCCAAACAATTAATGTGACCCGAGGAGCAATTTGCCAACGTTTAAAAGCCATGGGAAAGATCCAAAAGTATGGAAAATGGGTACCACACCAAATGAACGAGACAAATCGAAAAAACCGCCAAACCGCCTCATACAGCTAAAGTAGTGAAGAACACTCTCAAAGCATTAAATTGGGAAATATTATCGCACCTGCCGTACTCTCCAGACCTTGCCCCGTCCGACTATCACCTTTTCGCATCGATGGGACACTCACTCGCAGAGCAGCCCTTCGCCAATTTTGAAAAAGTCGAAAATGGCTCGTCGAATGGTTTGCCCCGAAAGAGAAATTTTTTTTTTGGAATGGTATCCATGATTTGCCTCAAAGATGGGCAAAATGTATAGAATCCGATGGTCAATACTTTGAATTAAAAAATTTGAGATTCCCTTGAGAATTAAGCGTTTTCTTTATTGAAAAAACCGGCAAACTTCAACTAACACCCCTGGTAAAGTTTTAAGTTTTTGTGTGGCTTTTAGGTTATTTATTTTTTATTTTATGAAAAAAAACCCAGACTAAGAACCTAAAATTGTATTATATGTAAAGTTGGTTTTAGGTTCTTAGTTTGTTTTTTTTTTAAAATAATAATAAAAACTAACAAGAAAAAGATGTGCTTATATGCACACTAAGGTGGTCCAGGCCTATATAGTAAAAAAAATATAATCAAATATAGGTGTAGCCGTACCCTTGATTTGTTACACCTACCATTCCTATGATGTGTTAAAAATTTCAGCCCCTTATCTTATATGCAAGGGGGTGCTCATTGAATTATAAGTTTTTGACAAAATTTCAGGATTTTAAATAAAACACGTAATTTAAGTTTTATTAATATTACAAGTATTTTAATCAAATAAGTATACAAATTATTTAAATATGAATAAAATTTTGTAACAAAGTAATACTTAACATAATATTAGTCGCAATCTTTCAAAACTATGTTTGTTAACTCCTTTTTGGATGTTACAGTGGAAACGATTTTTCTGTTTTGTTCAACGATGTGAAGTAAAAATTGCTTTTCTTCCTCAGTCTTAGTGAGTAACGTGTTATAATCTTCAAACAGTTTAACTCCTCTCTCCGCTGTATCATTAACAACACGCAAATTTGTGACGCAGCTTTTGCCTTGAAGGTAATCAACATTGTCATTCCAAGTCTCACGAGGTAATTGCAAGAAAGAGTCCTTGATTTCAAGAACTAAGAGTGTTTTCAACGTTCTTTGTGTTGCAAAAGCATCTAATGTAACCTCTGAGGAAAGCTTAGCAGAGTCACCTCGTACTGAACGATTACCGACATCAGAATTTATTTTTTTGAACAATGGCCTGTTTCTCAGCATCAGACAGCTTGTCAGAAAACAAGGCAAATGCAAGTAGTTCATCTGACAAATACCATAAGTGACGCTCTAAGACATCCCTAGCTGCTATACTGATTTCGGAATCAATGGATTCGTACAATTTTAAGCTCATCCAAAGTAGTAAGTCATTTACTGGCGCATCTGCTGCCAAAGGCGCTCGATCCAAACTTTGGTGTAGATGAGCACACCAAAACTAACAAATCGAACAATTTGTTTTTCTTCTCTCTTGGTTAGTTTAATGCTTGTAAATTATTTCTAAAGAGAAAAGTCTTCAAAGCATACAGCAATTTCGCCATCCAACGAGCATGATGAATCGGACCTGAAGCGCGCCAATGTATCTTCGTAGGAGGTTTGTTCAAAACAATCATGGTGAGCTTTATTAGCTCTTCGTAATCATCACGAACTTGATTATCTCTAGATAGAGCGGTTGTAAGACTCTCAAGAGTATTTTCAGCGAACTGTTCTGCGTTCTTATCGAGGTCAAGACAATCATAGTCCTCCTTCGGTAATGTTTCCCAAATATCGCTGAATCTTTTGAAAAGAGGGGTTTGAGGAGAGCTTGATGGCCCAAAACAAAGAGTAAATATTTTTGAAATTATTATTTATCTTTATTTCAAATATGTGATGACTACAAGCAAGCCACAAAAGATCACATCCTGTCTTTCCTTCTAAAAGAGTGCAAGCTCCCTTTTTGGCACCGGTGTTAGAAGCAGTAGTGTCAAAACTCATAGCCCGGACTTTATTTGTGACATTCCACTGTTGCATTGTGTCAAAAACAGCATCAGATATTTGTTCCCCCGTTCCTGCAGTAAGTTTAGGTACTTCTAATAATTTTTCACAACCATTAACAGAGACAAGAATCGGACGGCGCTCTACTTTCTTATTGCCAGTTATATCGGTCATCAGTTTGCCGTCCCAATGAATTACTAATGGAGAGTCAATATCAAATTTTTCTTTTATATTGGAGTTATTAATAATGCATGATACTTGTAAGGTTTTTCCCAAACAATATTGAAGTAAAGCTACAAGCCCGAGGTAATTATGCCTACTGGAAAAAACCAAAATAATTAGAAATTAGACAGCCAAAGACCGCTTAGTAACAATTGTAAGAAAACCCACATATTCGAATAAAATCCTTGTAGACCACCCCTCTTACCCTCCCCCATATTTGTGTATATAAGCCTGAAGATGGTCTTGACAGGCTGAACCTGGTTACAGTCAAATAAAATTAAGTGGAAAAAGTTTTATATTAGTTTTATTATAATATATTAAAAAGTACAAATTAAGCATTTTACACAAAAATTTCAAAAACAACACTCGATTGAGCACCCCTTTTTACTTGAGCCATCTCGCTGAAATTTTACTATGCTATTACTATGAATACATGTAACAAATTCACGGAACGGTCAGATGAAAAATAATAAAAAAAAAATTTTGGACCACCCTAATGCACACTTACCACACGTTGTTTACTTTTAAAAGTTATTAATATGAGGGCTGTAATCCAAAAAAAGAGAATACATAACAGTTAAATAAATTATTATTATTACGGATATATAAGCAAACTTTTTATAATAATATATTATAATTTCGCTCAGTACACATAACCTGAAAAAACCCGTCCGATTTATGACAAAGTACCATTGGACGGGACGCATAGATAGATTCGCACCGTGCGGTGATTTAAAAAAATTAAACAAACCCTTTCCCCCCTTCCCCTCTTCTGCGAGAGAAATGTTTTCCATCGATTGCGGAACACAAAAACATTCTGTACGCACACAAAAATGTGTATGGCAACGTTTTGTTTTTTGTGTAAATGTTTTCAAAAAAACGGTGGCAGGAGATGCGGCTTAATGCAACATACATTAATAATAATAATATTTGGATGATTTTTTTTTAATATTTACAATGAGGTGATTTTTCATTTGTTCAATGAATTCAGGAAAATTTGGAAGACTGAGTACCTTGATAATATTTAAGATTAGAGTCACGCTCTCCGTGGTTAAATCAAGAACAACATTTTCGGTTCCTAGCGTAATTTAACAGGGAGAGTTATTATTTATTAATTCAAAATAATAATAATATTATTGTGCAATACGACAAACATGGTGTTTTTAAAGAGAAAAATATTTATTACGTTTTATTTTTAATTTGCATGGGCTTAGCATTTATCAAAATCTAATCAGAAATATCACGCATTTCTGACCGTTCTACGCATCTTTTACAAAAACATTTAAAAAGTTGAATATCCTTAAAAAATGCTGTGAAGGTTTTTCTTTAACATGTCGATAAGATAAATTTAAAAAAATGAACAGTGTGTGGTTTAATTTTTTTATGAACACTACGTAACTTTAATGTTTTTTTTGTAATGCGGATTACAAATATTTGGTTATGTTTATTTACAAAAACGCAACGATAAAGGATTAAAAATACCTTTCTCCACTTTAAAAAGCATATTCGTATTTTAAATATTTTGTAAAACATACAATGGGGCCGGTCAGAAAAAGTAATATTATAGATTTTAATAAAAACTAAGCCTATGTAAATTTATAAAATATTTAATAAATATTTTTCTATTTAAAAACATCATGTTTATCGTATGGCGTAATAATACTATCATTATTTTGAATTAATAAATAATAACTCTGCGACGTCCCTCTCGCCCTTAAAAGACTGCATTTAGCTAAATTTGATGAAATGTTATTCTACAAATCCACAATTTTTTGTTGTTGTTGATACATAGTAATAATTTTTGACACAAAGTAGGTGTGCCATTCCTGTTAAGGGGAACGGCTGCGCTGCCTGTTTCATATATAACTTAATTTTGGATTTGAGGCTATAATACCCATCCAAATTGAATGATACATTTTTTTTAATTAACCCTTTGAACTCTAAGGCGTTCATTGTATTAGCACCATATCCCTGAGCTCCTGAGCAATTTTTGAACAAAAAATAATATTTGACTAAAATGCAATTTTGATCAAAAATCATTTGTCAATAAGAAAACTATTTTTTAGTTTATAATAATTGCAAACTTCCAGTAGCAAAAAAAAAAATAGGCCTTTAGGGTATTTGCCTCGCCAAATCAGGACGGTTTACCGGCCTATAGGGTTCAAAGGGTTAAAGGTTTAGTAAATATCTAGTACTTATGAGAAGTATTATATTTATTTTTGTTTTAAATTATGAAGTACATAAAAAAAAAAATTTAGAGGCAACTTAGAAATTTATTTACGGATTTATTGTATATTTTTTTTAAATTATCCAATTTGCTATCTAAAATATGATTACGTAAATAAAAAATATAAAAACAAAACATTTAAAAAAAAACCTTTTTTCAGGTCGGTGGTTTAAATTATGTATGGCAAATTTGTGTTCCAATGTAAATTGGTCGTTTTTCATTTAATTTAAAGTCCACCATATGCTTATTTTAATATTGTTTTAAATGTTTTTTTTATATTTTCAAAGGAGACGAGGTAAACCTTTTTTTTACATCACTGTTAGCCCCCAAATAATTATTAAAGGTGCTTCTAAATTAGCGAAAAATAATTCCTTTAATGCTCTATATATTTCATAATATAAAACAAAAATAAATAAATTACTTCTAATCCGTACTAGATATTTACTATTCTTTTTGATGAAAAAAAGATCATTAGGTTTAGGTGAGTTGGCCTCAAATCCAAAATTAAGTTTTGTATGAAACAGGCCGCACAGCCGTTCCTCTTAACACGCACCATTTCGCATTGCATTCTGTGCTGTGGCTCTTAGTAACAGGGTCGTGTTGTGATTATTGTTATGAATACATGCATAAATGAGTAAAGGTGGTAATAAAACATTCAGGTGCAAGAGAGAGAAAATCAACAACAGGGAAAGAAATACATGGGAATATGCCTCACATAATGTGACAGCTCCAACACCATGATTTCTTTGTAGTGACTTTGGATAAATATTATTGTATATGTACATACATACATATCGTCGCCCACAACACTACAGGCGTATATCATATTTAGCGACTTTCCAAGAGAGCAAAAAAACTGCTTATACATGTTTTTTTTTTAAAATTTAATGTAAATCAAATTAAGTTAAGTTAGTCTAGTTTGAACTGACAGTTTGAAAATGGCCTTAAACGCCGAAACAGTCGTCACAATAATAACAGCTAAAAATACTTACAGAACTTAACAATAACATTATTAAATTTGATTTACTAACTAACTAACCATCACGCCCTATCTCCGCGGGGGTAGGCAGAGAGGACTGACCACCAAACATTATTATAATTTACATTAAATTAAAAAAAAAATTAAATGGAGTTCTACGAATTAAACACAAAAACAATTAATAATTAATGCTTATACATGTTTCACCAATGGGGTAAAAATAAATACGTAATTAAAACCCCGTTAGTAAAACATGTAATAAAATTATTTCTAATTTTTAAACTGTCAATTCATGGTGGAATTCCATATTAAAATGAATTTTTTTGATTAAAAAACTTTTGTAACTTTTTTCCACTTATTTATTTTCGACCGGACCGGTTTCACCCTATCACGGGCATCCTCAGACTGGTACAATGAATACTAAATCTATAGTATATATAGCATGGATGTCGGGAGTGAGTTCCCTGCTTTTCTAATATAGTTTTTATTGTTTGAAATTTATTTTATTGCTGACGGTACTGTTTATTGTGTTTTTAAAAACTACTTTTGGAATGGTTTATTACCCTCTGGAAGACGGATTACATTGTGTTTATTTACTGAATCTATGGGTTTTTTTTAAATTATATAAAGTCATTCGTCAGCTTTTATTTTAACAGATGGTTCTTTAGTTTGAACAGATGGTTCTCAGAACCAAAAGCTAAAGCAGAAAGTCCGGTCTGTTTGTGTTGTTTCTGTCTGTTTGTGTTGTGGGCGACGGTATTATGTGTGTTCACGGAGAGTACTTTAATTTCAAATGCTTTGAGATTTTTTTTTATGATGTGTTCAAATAGCTACTTTAAAGTTATAATTATGTTTTTTTTACAGCAAGTCTAAATTGAATTTAATATTACATGTGTATTGCCTAAGGATAAGGAATCCACAAGTGAAAATGAGAGCAGTTTACTAAGATAATAAACAAACACTTTACATACACAGTATTATTGGTAAACACGTTAAAATCAAAACAAACAGCAAACCTCTACTAAATACGCTCCCTTGTGTATTCCAGATATTACATAATAACATGACGGAATTCACCGTTATGTACATACATATTTACAAAAATACACTAGACGCGTATAATATGTGTGCGTTAGTTTTCATAGAAAATGTATGAATATCACAAAAAGTCATCAGAAACTCCATAACATGAATGATTAAAGATTGGCTGAAATAGATTGGCGCATCTGTCACTATTTTGGACTGTATTAGATTTGCGTAATGCCTCCGGCATGGAAATAAGATCTCGAAGGCACTGTACAAAGCTGGTAAATATGTAGGTAACCACAGTCTGACATTTAAAAGTAGACAAGAATTGAGGGCGCTGCGATTGTTTAAAAGGTTTTAAATGAAAACACCAAGATGGCTCATAGGAAAATTAATGTAAGTTTATAAAAGCACAATGCTCCAATTGCATATTCTTTACTTTAACCAAACAGTCTTCTGAAATTAATTGTACTTTCCGAAAGGCGATGATTCTACATCTTATTCTAAGACAATTTTATAATTTAAACTTTTTTATTATTTAACCCTTTGCAAGGAAGATAATTAGACAGAAAGGCAATTTTTATGTATTTCTGAAATGTATATATCAAAATACCCATTTATAAGATGTTAAAACTAAATCTAATTCACAGATCAAAATTATAAATTTAAAAAACATAAATAATTCGAGTTACGTTGTTTTGCATTGTTTCTAAAAAGAACTGTCTAAAGTCAAATGTGAAAAAAAATGATTTGTAGAACAAATTTCAAAGGCATAGTGAGTAGTGGTGGGCGAAGCGGCTCGGTTTAGTGAGCCGGATCACTAAATCAGCTCTTTGTAGTGTACCGGTTCGGTGATCCGGCTCGATTAAACAACGGTTCGCGTTCCCCCGCACCATGTCCTGTCCCTCACTCCCTTGGCCCTCCTTAAGACGCTTTTATGCGATACTTTTTTCCAGTTTTCATGTGGATTGTCTTTACAGAGAGCTGATTTAGTGATCCGGTTCACTAAACCGAGCCGCTTCGCCCACCACTAATAGTGAGTATATTGATAAAGAATCTAGTTCAAGCTCTGCTGGATGGTATTTAAGTCACTTAACGAAATGGCTCCGGCATACTTATCAGAACTGTGTATTCCTGAAAATACCAATTCATGGCAGTCCACCCTTAGGTCAGCAGCGTCATCAGCTATCGGGAGGTTGAAGGAACCAAAGCGCACACCTGTTACTAAGTTCGGTGATCGTGCTTTCGGAGTTTCAGGACCTAAAGTCCAGAATGAACTGTCGCAAGACTTAAGAATGATCAAAGACTCGACAGAATTCAGAGCTAAACTTAAAACTCATCTTTTCAGACAATCATCCATAAATGGAAGAAATGCACCCATAAATTGCATAGCTAGACTAGCCGGTTAGTGTTTACCTAAAGCCACTTATGGAATAAGTAAAAAATTTCACACACCGGTGCGCAAATGCGTCCACAGCCTGCAACACTGTAAATAACGAATTTTGTAAAAAAATGTACCATAAATGCCAATTAAAAAGTTCTTAAACTTTAAGGTCATTTTACAAATATTCTCCAGTACTAAAAAATTATAAATATTTTAAATAAATACCAACTCTTCTTGTGCCACCAATCTTCCAATAAATATAATATTAGAAAAGGAAGATAAAATAGCAACTGTAAAAATCATATCTCTAAGCTTAAATTTTCTAATAAAACTTTTCATCCGAAGCGACCGCCCAGGTAAGTGTGTTTTTTCTGTATCTCTTTGTACAAAATCAGATAGAGAATAGGAAGTAATATTTGTACAGCATCCTAGAGGTGATTATTCACTAAAACGGTGCTATAAAAATCATCCAATTATTATTATTATTGGTTGTGCCATAGTAATGAAAATATTTAATTCCACTCTGTTTTTTTATTTTATTTATTCATCCAAAAATAATTACATGCATGGTAAAATAAAGAAAAGACAAAAAATATGTAGTCCTGCAAAGCAGCCACATGACGGCTTGACTGCAGGTTCTACCAAAATCAATTTATCCTAATAGTAATACATACATAAATTTATGGTTTTTTTTTTTTTTTGATTTATTACTATATATTAAACTTGAAAATAGGTACTTACATTTGACATAATCATTACAGGTACATAATTTAACTTAATATTAAGTATACATAGATAACGATTTAAAGATTTTAAAATTTAAAATCATTAAAATTATTTATAATTAAAATCATTAACTTTATCGTTTTCTCGCAAAGCCTCTCACTCTCCTCCAATTTATAGCTTTCATTAAATTTATTGAAAATTACTGGCACTATGTATTCAAGGGTTCGACCTCCATATTTATTTTAAATTTTTGGAATTTTTAGGCCTCTTCTTTCAGTGAATCTTGTACTGTGTTTGTGCACCTGTGGCTTTTTGTATTGGCTTTCTCCCGCGTTATCTACGAGGTTTGTTCAAAAGAAAGGGTGAATTTCTAATTTTTTCGAAAAGTATTTATTTATTCATCAATATCCATTTTCTCCCCTTCAAAGTAATCCCCCTCAGATATAATGCACTTATGCCAGCGCTTCTTCCAATCCTCGAAGCACTTCTGGAATGCGCTTTTCGGTATGGCCATCAGCTCATTCTTCGATTCTGACTAGCAATTTCGGAACAAACTTCGCTGCCACACGTTTCATGCCCAAAACATCCGAGAAAATTGCATGGCATGAGCCGATTGATATGCCAACATCCTCTGCAACTTCCCTAATAGCGATTCGACGATTTTCCAAAATCATTTTCTTCACTGTATCGATGTTTTCTTCGTTCGTTGACGTGGTTGCAACTCCAGGACGCTCATCGTCATTAACATCTTCTCGGCCTTCTGTAAAGCGCTTGTACCACTTATAAACACTTTTGAGACAAATTAGACTCGCCGAATGCCACAGTCAACATTTTAAGTGCGTTGGAGCACTTTATTCCATTTTTAACGCAAAATTTGATAGATATTCTTTGATCCATTTTTTTCAAAAGTAAAAAATCGAAGAACACACAAAAACGTGACTAACCTTTCCAGTTGTCAAAAACAAACCACTAATCCAAAATGGTTGATAATGCTAACATATGATAAACATATGTGTACCAACATAACAAAAAAAAATTTCGATAATCGAATTAATAAACAGCCTGCGATAATTCAAAATTCACCTTTTCTTTTGAACACACCTCGTATGTAAATTTACAATATTGTAAATATTGATGGATTCTACCACAGAAAAATATACAAGTTTAAGTATGCAATGGGGCAAAACAAATTAAATGTCTATATTTTATTAACAAGCTATAAAACTATTGTTATATTTCCCAAATACTTCGATTAAATAAACTAAATTTGGTACATATTTACAAGTCGCAGGCTATGAAAACGTTCTGATTTATAGAACAAACTATCAACCATAAAAAACACAAGGAATCCAAATTTGCACAATAGTGCAAGAAAATATTATTCTGGGCTACAGCTATAAAATAAGGTTTAAATAATTATTATTGTTAGTTGGAAAAGTACAAAAATATTGTGTTTGTTCAATTTTGTAAAGTTCTAATTGATATCTGGTGAAATACTTTAAATCAGTGGAAAATATTGGGAACCATTTCCCAGAAACTTATTTTTTACTCAAATTTTTTTGTGTGACTAATAAATACCAATGAATATTGGATTTTTATATTCCTAGTGACTTAATTTTTATTTAATAAATTGAATAAATGAAATTAAATTAACAGATTAGAAGACAATATCTAAAGTTTTGTCTATGCTAAAACCATGTACACATTGATAAGACTACAAGCATTACGAGAGACTCCAGAGAATTAGCAATATTTCAAAACGTACTGGCTGAACTAAAACCGGAAAGGATGTCATGAAATCAAAATCTGTTTTGTTGGAAAGCATGCGAAAACTCTGCTAGAAATACGAATATACCGTGATAGTACTATCTTATATAGCAACAACATTAAAAATAATATTCATTTAGATCTGCGCTTCTTTGTATTTCATCCTGACCTCCTGCAAACTGGCTGATAACCCCACAGCACAATTAAATTAGGTCTCCTCACCAACTTGATAACGCTTTAACAACTTTCGTTTGTGGGGATATTTTAACATCTTCTGATTGAACAAACAGTATTGTAATATGGTACAGCAAAACATGATAAATATGTCTACTTGTCTGGTCATTCTATGAGTAAACACTGTTATTATTATATATAAAAAATATATTTGCATACATATTTGAGTAGATAGTAACAATAACAACAACATTATTATGTAAGAAATGAGATCTCTGAGGCGAATGTGTGGTAAAACCATATATGATCGTGTGAAAAATATTCAAATTCATAAAGAATGCAAGGCTGATGTAAGCGTAATGAGTAAGATTAAGAAAGGGGGCGCTAAGATGGTTTTGGCATGTAGAGCGAATGATCGAAGAAAGGAGTGTAAGAAAAATGTATGACGCGAATGTGAATGAAAGACGAAGCCGGGGACGGATTATAATGTCACATCCCAAAGTTACCTCTTCATATAAAAAAAATGAAAAAAGTTAATCCTTTATTTATTTCGCGTCAATACTGCTAAAAACAATAGGTACATGGCAAGTTGACTCCGTTGAGAAATATTCGTGATTCGATATTATATTCAATTTATTTACTGTTAATAATAATAATAATAATTGGATGATTTGTATAGCACCGTTTTTGTGAAAAATCACCTCAAGAGCGCTGTACAAATATTACTTCCTATTCTTATATTACATCTATTCTATGAAGTTTTTTTTTTACATTTATTTTCTCTTTTTAGACAGATTATCATTACACATTATTTATAGACCATATAAAGAGATGCAGTTAAATTAACAAAACTAAATACGGCTTGGTCTAAGTTTTCATATATGTTAAATTGAAAAAAAAAAGAAGCTAACTGTATTTATTCCTTACGATATATTGCAAGACGCTAATACAAATGATAGAGTGATTGTTTCCATTATATTCAAGAATGTATTTAAGCTAAGACAATGAATTATTATCCATATTTTTTTAGGATAATAACACAGAATACTCTTAAAAGGGAACACTTTGAGTAGACCGTTGATAGATACACTAGCAAAAAAAAAAAATTTTTGAAATGATCGCTTCGGCAAAACGAGGTACATAGTTTAACATTCAGGAGTTATGTGAAGTTGGAATACTGTAGTATTGATGTGTTATTGTTTGGAGATGTCAATGGAGAGTTTGTCTTGGCGATGGTTAGTTAGTTAGTTAGTTATTTATTACGTGCCTACTTTATTGTCTTATCTCCGAATAAGACCATTTTTTGCACCAGCAATAGGCATCCATAGGTACATCGTTGAAAACTCTAAGTAAATTTTCACATTTATTGATTTCTTTAACCCTTTCTGACCTGAATTAAAACTGGCAGTGATAAAACACCTTGCAGAATTATTTTCAAAAAATTGATGTTAATTTTTTCAAACGTTAGAAGTTATTGCTACTTTCATTTGAAAGAACATGACAAATCATAAAATTTTTTTTTTTGATACAAATCAGTCACTTTGTAGTTAGACATATTTAATAAAAATAAAACAATAACTTTGTTTATAACCACGAGAATTTTATTAGGTCGTAATAAAATTAAATAAAATTCTAAAGTTAAAGTTATCGTTTTATTTTTATTCATAAAAAATTTACACAAATATTAAACAATAAAAACATACCAAAAAATTAGAAAGAAAAGAGTTGGTCGATATTTAACACCAAAATAGCCTTTCAAAATATGAAAATGTCTACTGCCTGAACGGGTAGCTAAAATCCAAAGAAAAAATAGCACATAAAACCAGTAATGCCAGCAATTTGAAGACGAAAACTGCCAATTTTCATTTGCTGTCGATAGGGAGGAAATGTTTTTGAAGTATGATTTTCAAATATACCTACGGTACGAAAGGGTTAAGAATTGAAACATACATTTTGAAAAAAATATCCAACTTGCATAAATCAATTTTTTTTGTAATAATAAAATTTTCCCATATTATTTTTGAAGAAAACAAAATTGTCACCATATTCCTTTTTTTTTTTTTGTATTTTGCATTTGAGCGATAAATACAAAACATTTTTAAAAATTATTTAGATATTTCAAATATGCCCATCATTTACATCACTTATAGAAATCAAGTTTGAACTTCTCTGTGAACTGTAAAAATGTGTATTTTTACTTATTGTCCTCCAAAGTTTTTAAATAACAACAGATAAAAGTTTCAAATAATATTATTCGTTGCATTTATACAACTAATTTCCTATAATACAGGGTGATACATAATTACTCATCTTCAATTACGGTAACCAATATTATGTGGTATGTTTCCGTCATTCAATAGATATATGTTTTTATTGTTGTTATTTTAGAGTAACAAGCAACTTGACGCACAAGTGATGAAAATTATCCAATAGCAAATAGGTACCAAAACACATGTTGTTTACAATTGTAAAACTAAGCAATCATTGTGACGTCTAGCCCTAACCCTAACCATTTTCCAATAGAAAAAAACATTGAGTGCAACATTTTGAAAATAATATGACGTTAAGAGGAACGGCTGTGCGGCCTGTTTCGTAAAAAACTTAATTTTGGATTTCTGGTCAAAGTACTCACCTAAACCTGATGATCTTTTTTCTAGTACGGATTAGAAGTAATTACTAATTTATAAATACTTCATAATTTAAAACAAAAATAAATAAAATACTTCTCATCCATAGTAGATATTAAGTAAACCTTTAATTAACTGACTAACTAATTAACCATCACACCGTTTCTCCGCAGGGGTAGGCAGAGAGGACGGACCGCCAAACAATTCGATCTTGGCATACACTTCTTGCTTCATTCACTTTCATACAACATCTCATACATTCTCTTCTGTTATTCCGACTTCAGACATGGCCCGACTCAAGCATTTGATTCACTTGATTGTGCCACGTCTTCCTTTAATTAAAAAAATATATATCATTCAGTTTGGATGGGTATTTTGACCTCAATTCCAAAATTAAGTTATGTATGAAACAGGACGCGCAGCCATTCCTCTTAACAACAAAATCCTCCCTTCCATGGACACCTAATAAGTTCCTAGTGGATGGAAGTGTCCTACTGTTGTTTTCATTTATTTATTTTAACTCCAAATCTTTAACATTTCTGAGGAAGCCTTCATACAACATAGCACATTTAATAACTGATGATGATCTGAATTGTTTCTGTATTTCCTTTAGTAGGTTCATTCAGATAAGAAATGTTTTTCAAGTTTCATAATTTTGCTAGTGTGAATGTTGGCATTTTGCACGCAAGCGAGAATGTAACGTTTTTTCAACCTAGTAATCCAAACGCACATGGTACATGAATCTCAGCAATAAGATAGTACTGTTCTTGGTGACTATTTCATTGAACGCCAAGGCCAATAGTTCAATATAAATAATTTACAATTACAATCTTATCTTAACAACCTTTAAGCTATTTTGGGATAAAAATGTGTATGTTTTTGTTGTAGTTATGTGTTTTTTTTAATAAATCACATCATTTGTTATGCACCCCAACAAAATCTACATATTTATCTGATTTATTTTTTAATTTTAAGTAAATAATATTATCGTTCTTGTTTTTTTTTTGTTTTCGTTTGCCTAAACAACAGATGAAAGTTGGAAAATAAGTTAATTAAATACATTATCATTATGCTGAAGCACAATAAAGTTGTATTTTTATAATATGGATGTAAAAATATTGCTATTTCTACGTAGGGGGCAGTGTCGTGCATTGTTCTATAACTAAAGGTAGGCAATGTGTAGTTTTTAAAGAACTGTGCATTGAATATTTGAAACTATGTATATTATCAGCTTCTGCTGATTGTTATGGCCAACTAAATAAGTCAGTGTACAAGTTCCTTACCTATTTGTATAAATGTTTAATACTAATTTATTTACTATTTTAAAAACATTACATTTTTTTTCATTTTTAGATGTTTTTAAATTAATTTCATTAATATATAAATATTATGCAGCAAGGTTTAGTAAAACATGGTGTATAAAATAATTTTTAAAAGTAGTTACATATTATACTAGCAGCAACAAAGCTTGCCGTTCAAATGCTGTGTTGATGCTGAATATGTCATTATCCGAAGTGATTCTGCTTAACAGCAAGATTGCCCTCCCCACCGCCATGACCATTGGCATGTTGGTGCTGCAGGCCGGCAGATAAAACAGTCTATGCTGTCGGAGATAACCATCGGCAACATAGAAATTAATGCTCTCCATGATTCCCGAGTTTTCAAACCACCCACGAATCGGTGAATAATTGTGTGGGAATGTTCACATCCCTTCTGACTCGTAGATGGTTCATTCCAAGAATACTCTGCAATCTTTGAAGCACAGATGTCAGTTGGGAATGCTGTCCTTGTTCTACCGGTATTTTAATGGAAGATACTCTGAGGAACTAGCGTCATTGATCCCTTCGGCACCGGTGCATAGTCGGGAAACAAGCCAAACGCGCCCCCAACATTTGCACACGGTTGACATTTGTCACATGAGAATGGGTCACTTCTATGACTTGTTCTTGTGTTCAACTGCTCAGCTATGGAATGATCTGCCGGCCTCTGTGTTTCCTCCATCCTACAACATGGGTCTCTTCAAGACCCAAGTTCACTCCTTCCTATCCTCTAAAAGACCCTCCACACAGCATCCCCAAAGATGATATAGGCCTTAAGGGAAATTATTTCCCTCAGGGCTTCCTGTGTGGAGTTACTGTAATTTTTTTTTTTTAAATACACAAGAGAAAGTCAGTAAGATAGAGCCACGGGTAGTAGCCACACTGCCTCAAGTAGAAAGATCTCAGAAATTTCTTCTGAACTACCTCCACATGAGGGAATACTTCACCTGGTGCGGACCCCAAACCACCGACCCACTATCGAGCCTACTCCTTACCAATGAATTAGTAAAGTATTATGAGAACCCGGGTATCTCTAAAATTCCTCGCAGTTCGTAGGACGAAACCTTACGGGTTATTTCAATAAGAGCATGAAATGTCAGCCTACCATCAAGCATGATACCAAGATCCTTCATAGTGGTGACACGTTTTAAACTTCGGGCGTTCATGGTATAACGGTAAAACCAAATATGACGTGCCCTTATGAATAATAATGTGTACAGCTTTTCAGCCTCTATGTACTCCGCGCCACTGATGGTGGGTATTGAAAAACAACCAAACAAAACTAACGAGTGTTAGTCATGCATGTGACGGAATAGTAGATTTTATGGAAAGCAAACTATGTCATAATATATCTACTTATAACGTATGGTAAGGGTGTATTATATTCTAAGTGCTTTTAATTCAATTGAATAGAAATCCATCATTAAATAAAATTGTAAGTTATGCACTCTGCAGCAGATGGGTCCTACTGAAGGTCATTGATATGTAAAATTTGGAAACAAAAGACAGATATGTTGAATGTAGATAAAGACAAATGAACAACACCGATTGGTGATGGTAGACACCCTGCAGCGGCTGTATTCCACTCCCAAGACATTCTTGAAACTGTGGGTTCAGAATTGGACTTTTCAACTAAGAACCCACAGTCGTGAAAGACTGTCCCTCGATCACATGAGACAGCCGAAGATGATTATCAAATGTTACTTAAAGTTGCAGGTGTAGAAAAGTCAAATAATATTTTTTTTTTTTATTGTTTCTCTTATATATTCTCCCCCTATTATGAATAACCTGAGAATATTTTAATTTCTCCTACTGCCTCCTATTTTAATTCCTCGATCTACTACATAAGTAGTGGAAAATGTTGCTTGTGCAGTGATGGAGGACTCCGCAGGCCACCAGCTAGCAGAGGATTGAACTCGAGACACATTCGTGAAAACCCAAAGCATCAGACCACTCGACCAACTAATGGATTAAATGGTTTATATACCAGAATTATCCACGAATTTATACATTGTTGACCAGAATCCTTTGGTTGGATAATGGAGAAAAACTTAATTTACGATTAGCTGGTCACTGTTCTATTTTATGTGCTGCGGAAACTGGGATAATACCACTGCCAAGTAATTACTTTACTGCATTAAGATTAATTTCTCTAAATTGAGTTGAAACTTCTTCCAGCTGTGGTATAGCTGACTTTGGCAGAAGTTCTATGTATTCTGCTACACTTTCTGGAAAATCCTGCCTGCGCCGTCAGCTTTTCTAACCATACAATGGAAGATTATTCCACCATTCTCCATTTGGAGAATAAATCCTATGTTTACCTACATTTTCCCATATAAATTATCTGTAAGTGCACCGTAATTACCCATCGGATACTCAAAATTTGTATCCCTTGAACGCCGGCGTATCCGATCAGCAATGTTAAAAAATCATTTCTCTGAATATAAGTAGCTATTCTAGAGAAACTACTTATGATAGATATATAAACCCACTATTTGGTAAGACGGTGGTACAATTTATAAAAGCATTATGTTCAAAAAAGCAGAAAGTTATTACAAAAATAGAATCAGGGAGGCCGCATGCAAATTTACCCTCGATATAATAATAATATTTTTATTTAATTCCTTATACATTACAAACATATTATTATATATAAGAAGTTACATGTACCCAATAATATTTATAAGACAAAAAGATTTACAAATTTTAAAGTACGAAGAAAAAGAAAATTAAAAAAAAAACTAAAAAATAATACCGAAGTATTAGATCGCAGGGGGGTCGGTTTTCCAAAGGTTAAATATCCACGTTACGAAAGTTTTACAAGAGAAATCACAAAAAGTGTAGGTACCATATATTATATTATTTAGTTGGTAGATTTTTAAAGTTTTATGACATTGGTTACAGTCTTATTCCTTTAAATGCAATACAAATACAATATACAATACAAATTCAAATACAATTTTCCGAAAATTAAAACTGCTGACTTAATAATGTTGTTTTAATATAACTAATTCACAAATAATTTTCGCAAAATAAATATACAAATATTTGTTTGTTGGTGACATTTCCAGCAGTTTATTTTATTTCAAAATCTTAAGGTCATCCCCACTGTGAAAAAATTCAACAAACAAAATAATTTTATTATGTGTAATGTAATAATAATAGCAGCTCGACAACTAAATAATTTTTAATCTGGTCGTCTGAAATGTTTGCGTAAATATTATAATATGCTTGTTACGTGATATGCATCAGGTACTTTTGAAAGTAAATAATATTCCCACCACATAGTGCGCGAGCCGAGGCGAGTGAATATTAAAACAGTGTGATAACGCAGCGGGACACAGTTGCCGAGTTGACCTCCTGCTGACCACTTGTTCTCTGTGAATAAATCTTGTGAAATTAACTGTGGTGCCATCGCATAAAATAAATATATCCAAATATATTTCCCAAACGAAATATTTTTTGAATTTCTCGCTTTATTGACCAATACCAAGTTAATCGATTTAATGGTTGTGCCAGTTCACAAAACTAAGGAAGAAACGATACTGATCACCGAAACAAAGGAGCAAGTTTTGATCAATAAAATCACTGAAAAAGCTAAAATTGAATCTGCATTCGATTTTTGTGGTGGTAAGAAAATTTTTCAATCAATAAAATAAATTAATCCTTTTTTATGCTTATAGTTTCATGATCTTCTCGAATTAATCTTATAAATTTTAATCACATGTCAGTTGGTGTACATGCTACATGGAATCTCAGCAAGTTTCAAGTGGCAGTTTCCACTCTGAAACCGATATAAATATATATATGTGTACATGTACATACTATATATGTATGTTTTGGTGTGATGTCCCGAGAAGTTAATACATATTATATTATCTGGATATCAAAACTTTGCTGTTTATACATAATAATATTACTAATTAACTTATTCTTAAATTTATTACAAAACATAAATTGGCACAGTATGTATAGTGTGGAGACCTTAGATTGCTCGACTATAACTCTCCGCATTTGTTTAGTGATGAAGAGAACCATTAAAAACTTTTTAAGAAGGAAGCGACCTGTCGTGTGCCATGTGTCCTCAATTAATTTCTGATTTGTGTTCACTTACAGGGTCGGCCAATTTTATCTACTAACGCTTGTCATTTTCTTTGTAAATTTGCATGATTCTTACATCATTCTTTATTTTAATTGGCCGCATAATGTTGATAATGGATCATACCTTTCTATGTGACAAGTATTTTTGACTTTTCACCAAACTCATATTGCCCAATGTCTGGTAGCTTCATTTGCATTATGCATCTTTCTATGTTGGGTCACAATAAAAATAGGTTTAGTACCTCCTACTTGAATTCTTCATCATGTGGACAAGATACTTTAGCCTTCTTCCGATGGCTGAATCATAATTTATCGCTGCTTTGCAGTACCCATACGCGGCTGAATCTAATACGATCATCAACCTCACTATAAATAAACCATTGTATTAAAGCGTGGCGGGATGTTGACAATTCACAGTAAAAGAGTATTAACAAAAAAGAGTTATTAAAACACTCAATTAAAGTTTGCCATTCATAATTTAGAATTTTATTTCATGATCAGAAGCTATGATAGGTGTACTTCGTGATTCTCATGCTTTTCGTTTACTTACTTCAGATTGCCAGAACGAGTCTGAGAGAATGTCGTCCATGCCCCAAGGGATGTTTAGCGCTAGGAAGATACGGGAGAATGAAGAGCGGATGATTCTTGCCAGGATGTCCAAGGGAGAAGGCTACGTCTCCCACAAGTACTTCAATACTAAATGTGAGTCTTCATGTTACCTATTACCATACTTACTAATTTATATTTTGTAAATGATGTGAAAAACAATATCTCATTTATTAGCGCATGATGAATATAATTTATATGTATTAGGAAATAATATTCAAGAAATGTTTTATCAACGACAGTATTAAGTGTGCGTCCAGTACATCAATATTCGAATGAGTTTATCTTCCAATGATAAAGTAGTGGCCTCTGTCACTACATATAACACTGCTAACAGAAAACTTTGTATAATACGCCTTATATCCGAGTCCAGAGATAAAACACATGGCAAATTTTGAGCTGATATCTTTTGCAATAACAAGTATTTTGAAGCAAACACAGTTATTACCAGTTAATTAGGTTGTAAAATTAAAAAACAGATAATATTTTAGTAATTTAGTCACCTAGTCATTCTTATTTTTATAATGTTGAAATTTTGGGATTGGGATTTTATTTATTTATCAGTGCTTTCGATGACAGATGTAAAGCCATTTTACTAATGCTCATGAATCTTATAACATCCAGACCTGGCAGCGTACGAATCAACAGTTATAGATTTTTGAGGTGCGTGGGAATCAAACACCAGAACCTCACCAACTTGGAGTCAAATCTGTCTCACCAGTTTCATTACTAATTTTGAGAAAATTAATGGGAATATAATATTTAGGTACTTACCTACTGTGCTTACCATGATTTATTTTTAGCTGCTCTAGAAAAGGAAAAGCATTTAACAATAGTGGTGGGGAATGTGACAAAGTTTCTTTATTTATTCTTGGAAGTCTGTAATTAGTTTTGTTGCAAAAAATGAGAAATTTCTCTGAAGCTCAATTTAGGCGTATCTATTGTTGTACAAACAAATAAACATTTTCTCGATTTTTTTATTATACACCCAGTTGTGGGTGACAAGTCAAATTATACATCTTGAATAAATTGTGTCACCACAATTAGTTAGCAAATTATAGTAGGTACCTACTTTCAGAGTATGGTGCCAGTCTCATCATACATTTTACCATTCGGTAATGGGAGACTAAAATATGTTTTCCCCGCCATTCCCAATGTACCTATTATAGAATAACAAGCCTCTAACCCTTGACCCTGTGCAGAGAAGGGCGGTCCATTTGATAGATTCCCCTATCTTAACAAACAGATTGTAATCTTTAGAGCACATGCGTCAGATGGGAATTCTGTCATTGTTTTACCGGTATTTCAATGGAAGATGTTCTGAGAAACTAACATCATTGATCCCTTCGGCACCGATGCAAAGTCGGGAAATACGCGCCCAACATTTGTACACGATTGACATTTGTCATATGAGTACAGGTGGTATCTAAAACTCATTCTTGAGTTCAACAGCCCAGCTGTGGAACCATTTGCCGGCCTCTGTATTTCCTCCCTCCTACAAGATCGGTCTCTTCAAGACCTGTGTTCACTCCTTCCTCTCCTCAAAAAGACCCCCCACACATTACAGCATTATCAAAGATGACATAGGCCCTCAAGGAAATTATTTTCCTCGGGGCCTCCTGTGTGGAGTTAATGTAAAAAAAATGCATAAATGGCAGTCATCAAGTTTCATCACCATTGTAAACAAAATGGCCATCATTATCCAATAAAACGTCAAAATGGCCCAAATAAGTGGAGAAAATTTACCATAAACATTAGCCATCGTTTCTGTTCTTCAGTTTTCTAACCAAATAAACAGCTGTTACGATTTATCACCAGATTTCCTCTGAACAAAGATAGTTTTGATTTCGTTCTTCCGGTTCATTAGTCAGACATCAAATACAGAGTTTTGAGATAATAAGGAAAGCAATGCATATTTCAATAGTGACCATAAATCAAATATTATTCCTATTCCCCTGTATTTTACCATCTCATTTTGTACCATAAAATAAGACCAGGAGGCGTATCGTCTTGTAAACTAGTAAAACATTTTGAAATTTTCACTAGTGACCCAGATAAAATTTTTGTTTAATTCATCACAGGTTTTTCGGCATTAAAAATTGTTTGGATAAATTTATGAGTAATGAGTATTGAACCAGATAAAGATTGTACACTTTTATATACAACTACATATACTGTGTGTTTTGATTTGTGTATTACTTGGACAATTGATTGATTGTTTTACATATCTGATATCACCTGATGACCCGATGTGTTGCAAATACTTATCTAGGTGAAGATAATGTTTCATATAACTTTCATAATGACTTTGTAATTAACATTGATTTTTATATGAACTTGATAGTTTATATTATATCGATGCAATGAAATTGTCTAAATCATTACATCATCTAAGAAAGTCTGACAAATCTAAACATCGATAGGTAACTTATTAACATGACCTTACATGACTTTATACAAAGTAATTTTAATAACGTTATTGAAAATTGAACTTGGGTTAAAAAGATAAGAGTAAATCATCAAAATATTATAACCTTACCAAAACACTATACATTGTAGCATTATTTAAAATTAATTAGCTTTTTTGTATTACTAAATACAGTTTAGGTTTATGAGCAGGGAAAACAACCGGTCAGATCAGAATCTCATACAAGCTGTCAATAGTCAGCATGAGAAATGGTCTCATAATCGCTGATCTATAAATAAATTTTAGGCTACTGAATATCTGACTAATGATTAGTGGTTGTTCTAGTGATGGAGCTATCTCCGCTAAAGTACAACAGCAAGCTGATGAACAGCATCTGGGGCCTGTACAACCGCTACTCCCCCCATAACATCAAGCGCACCAACGATGATCTCTTCAATGTTTTTGGAGGCTTGCCAGAGTAAGTACCAAATACAAACATATTTCAACAAATTAATCCCATCCCTAGATCATCAGCCAAATCTGCAGAAGTAATTGTAAATTTGATATTGTGGGATTATTTGAAGACATTGCACGAACAATGAATAGCACATTTCGGCCAAAATAAAGTTTTTAATAGAGTAGTGATACTTTATGTATCATATTGAGCATAATAAGCACCGCCATAATATGATATAAGGTGAGAGAACTGCTAGTGCCATTCATTGTGGTTATTTGTACAACGTCTTTATACAATCGTGGAGTCTAGAAATATCTGGGAATGCTATGCCTAATATACTGCATTTTCAATTAAATCTGGGGATCTAGCATTATTTATCCCTCTATTGTCAGTGCCCATTTGGCACATCATGATCCAGTGCATATGAACAGAACATATTGCGCAAAATATTAAACGAATTCGAAAACTATACTACACATTCCTCAAACTAAGAAATATTTTACAAAAATCTATGCTACTGAAGGTTTACTATTATTTAGCACAATCAATTCTACAATATGGAGTAATGGGCTGGAGAGGAGCGTTTAAAACTAACTTAGCCCCATTAGAAATAGTCCAAAAAAGACTAATTAAAATAATTCTAAAAAAACCATCTTATTTTTCTACCTGTGAGTTATTCAACAAATTTAAAGTCTTACATTTAAATACAATATACCAAAAAAATTAATTACTTCAAATCCTTAAAGAAAATCTAAAATTAGAGTCATTGAGCACCAGGCCGAGAACCACAGGACACATAATAATCCATAAACTTAATACAACAACAGCTCAACACCATTACACATATTCTGCCATAAAATGTTTTAACGAACTTCCCAAAGATATACAAGATGAAAAAAATTATGAATTTTTTAAGAAAAAACTTAAAATACATTTTACAAGAAACTAATTTTAGGTGTATATTATAAGCTCACTTGGAAAAAATGTTTATATACATACATTATATAGATATATATATATATATTTTTAAATTTTTTTTTTTTTTTTTAATTAGTGTATAGACACCAGAACATCAAGGTAATGGTGGTACTGTTGAAATTATTAAATGTGTAACAGTAAATATTAGTACTCCCTCTCTAAACACGAGAATTTCTCAATTAGGGAGGTATTAATTTTTTCAAAAAAGATAATAAAGGGATTATTTAAATAAATAAAAAAAACATTTTTAGTACTTAAATACACACTATTTTTACCATGTAAACAATGTTCTTAATTATGTATAATAAATATCTGAAAAAAATATATATATCTTCATCATCACAAAAATATTTTATTTGCAATCTAAATAACCAATGTTCTCAATATATATACAATATTTACTTTTACCAGACCTAAGATCTTATAATATTACGAATTTCTTTACAAATAAATAATAAATAGGTGTTTTAAACTAACAACGTATTTTGTTTGAACAGATCTACTTCTGCAAACCTCTCAAAAGCAGCTGCTCCCAAGGAAGCAGCCTCCACCGCGGGTAAGGTCCCCACCAAGCAGACTCAGAATCTGCCCAAAATTGAGAATATCTGGTCCAATATACCCATATCCCAGTCTCACTGAACTGATTACTTTATCTCATTTTTATTGATTAAAATACTATGTACTAAATAAAAACTTTAAAAGAACCCTCGCATTTATTATTCCCATCGGAAATTTAATCAAGACGAGGCAAATATACTGCCACTGATTTATGTAATCCAATATGTAGTTAAATTAGGAATTTTGGAGATGTCTTCGTACCTTATATAATTTTAAATGTTGTTTAGTGTCAAATAAACGCCAGTAGAGCTCTCGGAGTTGATATCTTCTGCTTGGCAGTAAAAAAAAGAACTTCTTGTGTTATAATATTGTATTTATAAGAAAAAACAAACATACAAAAACAATAAATTTGATATATTTAATGTTATACAACAATTGTATCCTTCCTTGACCCTCCCCCATGCCCACGCATACCTATTAATTGGTATCTTCATTTTATTTTTTGCAATGATGTGTTATGAATCAAGTAATTCAAAATGTTGTTGTGTTGATTACGTTTAGAAGAGCCTAATATTATTGAAAACGAATATACTATTACCTATTACCTGATATGCATCTAGCCGCGAAAAATATAATAGATTCGCAAGGTTTCGCGGGCACCATATTTCCTGAAGAAAGAATAATGCAGATTCCTGTAATAATAATGCCATCTACCGAAGTATTTAGAAAGATTTTAGTAAACTTTAGGAATAAACATCGTGAGAGTGACATCTAGGTATCTTCCTATTAATTAAACCAGCAAACTGAAAATAAAGAATAACTTTTTCGCGGATTATTTATTGATTTGAAATAATTTAGAGAATAACGTGTTAGTAATACATACGAGGTGTGTTCAAAAGCAAAGGTGAATTTTGAATTTTCGCGGGCTGTGTACATTCGATTATCGATTTTTTTTTGTTATGTTGGTACACATATGTTTATCATATGTTAGCATTATCAGCCATTTTGGATCAGTGGTTTGTTTTTGACAACTGGAAAGGTTAGTCACGTTTTTGGGTGTTCTTCGATTTTTTATTTAGGTTCGTTTTCTGAGGCATCATCAGTCCGATTGAAATGAAATTTTAGATTCGCTTTATTTTCTGTCTTCATCAGCATTTCTTCAAAAAAAAAATTATTATTTTTAGAAAAAAATTGTTAATCCTATGAAGGAATTTCCTAGTTTTGGTCGGAAGTTGATAGCCGTTTTCTGGGGCATCATCAGTCCGATTAAAGTGAAATTTTAGATTTGCTTTGTTTTCTATGTCCTTATCAGCATTCCTTCAAAAAATTCAAAAAATCGAATTGTTTTTAGTAAAAAAATCGAAGAAAAAACAAAACGTGACTAACCTTTCCAGTTGTCAAAAACAAACCACTGATCCAAAATGGCTGATAATGCTAACATATGATAAACATATGTGTACCAACATAACAAAAAAATCGATAATCGAATGTACACAGCCCACGAAAATTGAAAATTCTTTTGAACACACCTCGTACATCCCAAAAAAGTACAATATGCACCGTCTGATTATTATATAATAGTACCTCAATGGTTTTAATCGATTCCTCACACTCTTCATGTTAACCATTTTTATACTGTGGATTCGTGAAATATAATAAAATTAAAAAATAGAAACATATTGGTAGAAGAAACTGAACTCCACAGTGATTTGTGAAAACTTCAACAATTTTGAATTATTTATTAAATTGCCTCTGTAATATATTTTAGCTGACTAGGCAGGTTAAATATGAACACAAAAATATGCATAATATACCTTCAATTTTTACGTAATAACACTATAAGAACTTAGCTATTAGGTGATATTGAGTTATTTACCTACAATCAATAACATTTTACAATTAATTCATTTGCGAAATGCAGATGCAAGTGATACGAGTATTCTATTACTTTGAGAATTTACAATCCTCTGAAATGTTTTAAACTAAGCTTTAAGAACTAGATTTTTACTAATTTGTTATAAGTTCTAATAATTGTACAACGGAAGTAAGGCGGTAATTAGACGACACCTATTTTCATCCAGATAGCCCGTGATTTGTTTTTTTCTATGGAAAATTCCATAGAAAAAGACAATTCACGTCCAATCTGTATGAAAATAGGTATCGTCTAATTACAAGTAAAATATTGTAAACAATTGTTAAAAAAATATTTCTTGGTCCATGTTAGACTGACATTTTCACCCAATCCTTTATTTTTGGGTTACATTGAACGCTTCTTATGTCCGTTGAGTAGGCCGCACAACTTCGTAATTTCCAAAAAAATATTTTCTCATAAATTATTATTAAAAGTTAAACGAATTTATGAAAACATCACATTATTTATTTATTACTGGTAAAATCTATCCCAAAAGAAAATTGTAATTATATTGACGGTTTTCATCTTTCTTTAGAAAAGTGTATTTTTGTTTTATTTTCAGTTGATTATTTCATTTCTGCGTATAACAAACTGCCATTAAAAAAAACAAACCACCAAATGAGATTAAATAAAGCCAAACTTTTATTGATCTTATTCTTAGTTTGATGATTGAGTTTGTAACATTATTTTGGCGGACCTAAGAAATAGAGATATATTTTTTAATAGTTGTCCTTCCATCACATGATCAATGTTACCATCATATAATCATTATAATGACATGTTTATATTTCTTAAAATTTATCCAATTTGAATCACGATAAATCGTAAGATGGAATTACCTACACAATTTTAATAATGGTGATAGCAAATACTGTAGAACTCACATCTAGCTTCTGAGTTTTTCCATGCATTGAGATGGCAACATATGAATTACTGCCATCTATCGACGGGAGTTTTACGGGTTGGTTTTCTTTCTTATATTTTAATAGATATTATGTGAATTTTTTTCTTTATTTTAGGTCAATTAATTATAGAAATCGAAAATTCAGACAAAAATATTAGGCGACTTATACATTATTTCTTTATTACGTTTTTTGCTCATACATAATACAAACCTAATAGCATTTTTTAAATATTGTTGCAGTTTTTTTAAGTCTCACCTCTCTGGTTTATATGGGGAACAAAATACATATACAGTAGTGAGAAATTTTCTTTAATTTACTATTTTTAGACATAACTCTTTTTTAACATTTCAAAATTATTAACATTATTTTTAAAACTTATATATGCTTTAATCAGAACACTTAATATTCTGTTATATAATATAATTTATAACAGTAATTGCAAACATCGCCCAAAATTTACTTATTATTAAAATCTAACATAAATCTACCATAAACATTATTTACAGAAATTCTAGTATAATCATCAGTATTTTCTTAAAATTTTTGTAAATTGCAACGTAAATTCAATCATTTGCCACAATATAATCCGGAAGCGCAGGTAGAGACCCTAATGTAGGTTGTTGCTAGTATTTTGACAAAGCTGTGTTGATTAGTGGTTTATATAATTTGGTGGTAGGAAAAATTCCATTTACTATATTATCACCTTTACCACGCTTTACATAGCAAACATGTGATATAATTACAATTCAACTGCACCACGAAATATCAGTTGAAAATAAGACGTTTCACGATCCAGCAAATGAAAAAGCTTATGCGATTTTATAATATTACTAACGGTAATGTCTCAACAAAATAGTTGAAAAATACTCGAAGGTGGATCTGGAGATATACCATGAAATTCAATAATTAAAAACAGCACAACAACACATTATTATTTTCAATTTAGTTTATTTTTGCACAACTTTATAGTTTGCAAAAAAATATTAAAAAAACGTCATAGTTATTTCTAAACAATGTAAGTGTTTGTTAAAAATAATTTTAAATTACTTGTTTGACGCTATACATTTGTTATGAATAAATTTATTTCTTTGAAAGTATTCGCAATTTTACCATTTTAAAGCCAATGAAATTTGTATATGCGACCATATCGACGTGCGCGCGTTGAAAGTATTGCCTACTGCAAAAATTGCGAGAATAATAATTTATTTTGGATAACATTTTGCCTTTAGGTATGAAAATCCATCTCGTACTGAATGAAAAAAGTTTCCAATAATTAAATCCAATCGAATTGTTTAGTTATTTGAGCTTGCAATTCTTTAAATTTAGTTTATTTCCGGCGTTTAAGAAGTGGTATTGTGGTGCCTGCCGAGTGGCAACACTATCGATCTGCCAGAGGGCGGGGTCTGACGAGCTGATCCGAGCGCGAGGCACTTTCAAGCCGGGAACCGCGACGGCGTTATCCGTGTCCCTGAAGCGTGTAGTGTTTACGTTCATCGAGTGGTGTATGCAGTATAATAATTTATATATCCAGTGAAAAAGTGATTATCGATTCAATGAGTGACGCTTTGTGAAAATAACTGGGTGTAAATGAAGTGTTGTTAAAATGTGCTATTCAAAGTTGAGTGCAAAATTGATTTTTGCCACGTAGTGACGCGGAACGAGTAAATAATTCCTAATGTGGAGTTCACAGCAAGATGGTTAGAGAGACTCGGCACCTGTGGGTCGGAAATTTGCCCGATAATATTCGTGAGGATCGAATAAGAGAACATTTTAAACGGTAATTATACAGCGAGGTTCGGCTTGAGTTCGATCCCGCTCTTTTACATTTCACTATATTTTCTTTCAGGTACTATTTTAGATATAAAGTTAGCATACGTTTGGTTCGCTGACAATAGTATATATTCAGAATTAACATGTTTCGAATAAGTTACACGAATTTTTGGTAGTTGCTCGAGTGTCGTGTCCAATCGATGGAAACTTCGCTCTAACGTTGCCAAGCTAGCTTTCGACGAAATTCTATACATAAGCTTGTAGTACATATACGTTGGTTTTTATTTTAGTTTTGGGTCTGGCTGGCAGAACCTTCATCCATAAACTGTCTTCACAATACACATACGGTTCGTTTCGTCGCCCATTTTGTCATTTATGTACCATAAAATACGCACTGAATAATAAATACGTAGGACAGAATAATTAAAATACAGGTTTTATATATTAAAAAATGTCCTCAGCGCGTATTCGATATCGAAACTCGTCATAGCATTTGAATATTAATATATCTCTATCTTCTCAAGACGATTCTCACTTCTAAATTAGACTTATCTAAAGTAAGAATATAATATAATATTATTAGTATGGAAGACGGCAACATTGTAGCGCAAGTACACGATCCGTACAGCGTTGCAAGTTCTGAGTCTTGCCCGTAGAGCTCTAGCCAAGCTGCTTTGCCTCTCGGCGTGGAACTTGCCAGCTAGCTTTCTGCCTGACGCCCGCCATACTAAATTTACTGGATTTTTTCATCGTCCGCTCTGTTAAATAATTTGAAAGAGTTCGCCTTCTGGCACAAAAAGACATAGAAACTGCACAACAATAATTTCAGAAACAAATGCAGGAATCTGCTCGAAATCTTCACTTACCGTTCTATATAGCGTTGACATCGTATGTGGTATTATATCTGACGTATTTGCGATAAATCCTAGTATTTATAATGTTCTTTATCTACATTGATTGACGTATATTCTGTTTTTTTACTAGCACAGAATCGTGAAATTCGACTTTTGTAAATCCGCTATCGATTGAAACAATCCGAGAATTAGAGAAACAGCGGAGAATTTAATTTATTTTCGTTACATACATTTTGAAATTGGAACTTAGTGATAACCTACGTGGTCTTATTATGTAGTTTCCCAAGTTGTCGAAAAGTAAAATAATGCGTTGCTAAGCGTACGCACAATAATGTCTCGGAAGCCATAGATGAATTCGTCATTTCTACGAAAACGCCTTTTGTTGAAGAGAACCTTGGCTTCAAACGCTGGTCTGGTAACTTCTACCTATACAACTGTTTACTTAGACCACGTTTGAGAGTACCCTGTATTTACATTTAATAACATTTTCATAGTTACACTAGTACCCTGTCAAAGACGTAGACACAATTTGATTGAATTTTTTCATTTTATGAAAATATCGTTCGAATTACAAAATGTTGATTATTTCCCTGTCCGTCGTTGTGTATTTTCGTATCATTGTCTCCCTTTGTATTGCGATCTCCCCTCATATTAAACTTCCATCAATATTTCTGAGGGAAGGGCTAAACCCTGCGTCTGTTAGTCGCCAACAACAATAATATTACACGTACAAAATGGACACGTAGGTACTACCACCCGTATACATCATTTGAATAACTTTTTTGTTATCTATAAATGCATTCCAGAATAGCCAAACTCTGAAATTTGAATGAAAATAAGAATAAAAAAGATTTCGTTTGAAAGCGTAAATGTTTGGTACCTACCTATTATATTATTTTATTTTATTAGTTTTGAAATACGAGCACACGAACACGATTTCTTTAGTCATCCTAAAATCTTCAGAATCCACAAAAAATCTCTTGCTTTTATCTTTGTAACAAAGAATGTGAAACGAGACTTCTCTAGTCTCAAATTTACCGTTTTTAACCATCCAGCTTTTCTCCAGTCAAAATCGCTCTGTAAAAAAAACTTGATTCAGTCTGTACTAGGTTTTGCAGCCGCTTGCAATGCAAAAAAGTTTAAATTGGAAATATTATAATCCGCCCATAAACACGGAAATGTTATTGTTGACTGCTTTTAAACGTCGATGAAATCAATAATAAAATCATCTTAAATTACTTTTAACTCTTTTTGTGCGTATCCAATCAAACATAAATCGATTTCTGAATTTGTAGAAAAATTGTTAAAAAAAGTAAAACTAATTAACCATCACGCCGTTTCTCCGCAGGGGTAGGCAGAGAGGACGGACCGCCAAACAACTCGATCTTGACATACACTGCTTGCTTCATTCACATTCATACAACGCCACATACATTCTCTTCTGTTATTCCGACTTCTGACATGGCCCGACTCAAGTATTTGATTCACTTGATCGTGCCATGTCTTCCTCGGGCATCCTCGGCTTCTTCCATTCACATTCGCGTCATATATTCTCCTTACACTCCTCTCTTCGTTCATTCGCTCTGCATGCCCAAACCATCTAAGCGTCCCTTTCTTAATCTTGGTCACTACGCTTATATCAGCCTTGCATTCTTTACGAATCTCAACATTTTTCACTCGATCATACATGGTTTTACCACACATTCGTCTCAGAGATCTCATTTCTACAGCATTCAGTCTACTTTCATCCTTCCTCTGCCAGCTCCATGCCTCACTGCCATACATCAAGGTTGGTATCAGCACTCCATTGTGGACTGCTAGCTTCGCTTCCTTGGACAACTTTTTGTTTGCGCCAACCGCGTTCAGTCCTCCGTTAATGGAGTTTCCTGCATTCACCCTTCTTTCAATATCCCTAAAAGTACCTTACAAAAAAGGCATCGTGAGTTTAATTCCTCGGCCAGCTAAGTCCTCCAACATCTTCCGCTTACTGATATCGTAGTAGGAGATTTTCAAACATTGTCAGATTATTCGTAAACTGGAATGTTTGTCTTTATTTTTGAGAAACTAAAAATAAAAAAAACGTATTTTGAATTTGAAAAAGATACCGTTGAAAAATTGCTATAAAGTACCTGCGTATATAAATCGAGTTCTGAATTTCAAATTTGTCAAAATGTACATCCGTACATAAACGGTTCTTAACCAGTATCGAATCCATTATTCGAGCCTTTTTAATAAAATTCCGAGCAATGGTTATCAAAAAACTCAAAGATTTCAGTAGTTTTGTTCAAATTTTTGAGGTTTGTTTTGCACCCCTTAAGCTGGGTTCCCACCTCGTCTATTCTATGATATATCATACAATCTATGAAAAAGATCAGTGAGAAGCTTTAATAATAATAATTGGATTACTTCTATAGCGCCGTTTTCGTGAGAAAATCACCTCAAGGGCGCTAAATCACCTCACATTCACCTGGGATTGAATGCCCCATAAATATAGAAGGATCCAATGACTTCAACTTTCGTTCTATGAGATAGACCATAGAATAGATAAGATGGAAACCCAGCATCACCGAATGGAAAATATTATAATGTTCAGCAATATAACTACTAACTAAGACGCATACTTAACTTTTAAACCTCCATAACCTAATTACACTTTATCTTATTGGATTAATATTACATATTCGAACTTTTTCACCTCAATCTTTCTTATTGAGCGACGAATCACATTTAGGGAGATAAATTCTAATCAATCTCTGTCCATTATAAAATTTGCTATTCCTTTCCTTAAAACGAACAATCGATAACATTATTAATTAAGAATAATTAGCAACTCAAATAACTTGCAATTCGTGGTGATTTCAATATTATGTCCTCAGCGTGCAAAACTGTTTTAGGTATTATTAAATTATCTAAATAAAAGTAACCTGCCAGGTAAGTGTATGGTCCTGTATATTATCTGCTTGTACATAATATAAATTACATTTTTTACGCACCATCACACTCGTTGGTGATACATTATGTTCATATTTGTACATATTATGTTATTGACCGATGAGCTTGTGAATGTAATCTGTTAGTCATAAGTTATACGATGTTATAATAGATTATGCATAGTTAGTAGCAGGATAGAACCTTTCGTATAGCGCCCTTGAGATGATGTTTCACAAAAACGGCGCTGTACACATCATCCAAATATTATTATCTAAAATCTAATGAGGCGGGCTTAAATATAAGATTGCTATCAAGTGCTGCTAGCACATAAAACACAGTTTACAATTCTTTGAAATAAATATAAATAATAGCCCCACAGTAGCAATAGGCAGCCCGCTCACTGAGTAGAGAAGATTATCTCCACATTTATGCACCTCTAACCACAGTTGACACAGGAAGAGGGAGAAATGTTCCCTGGCACTGTACACAAAAATTTTACAAAACGATATATATATAAATTCTAGGGAGTTTCTGTTTTTTTGACATGGCAACGCTGATTCTGTTCCATTTTTCTTATTCTCCCTTTGATCTGTTCATTGTCCCTATTGAAAGTTATGTAGTGCTTACTCTATTGTGATTTACGACGAACTAACTGCCTCAGGTTCAGATCTATGCCAAGGCAGATCGCAATCGTAATTCACGATTACCATTATAGAACTAACTCTGTCACTAATCGGAACAGTCGAAACGTCTAATAGTGATAGATTTTGCAATCAAAGGATTCATTCGGTAATAGAAGTACTCCGCTCCTAATTTTCCCACCAAGAAAGCAATAGACGTACAGCTTTGGGTATCATTTAATAATAAAAATAATATTTTTGATTATTTGTACAGCGCCGTTTTTATGTAAAATCACCTCAAGGGCGCTGTACAATTTTTTTCCAAGGCTCTAATGCTGGTTCTAATGATCAATTATAATGACTGATACAAATCGTAAGTGCGGGAAACATCGATTTATTCTAATCCGTAATACGGTACCCGAGGTCTGTCTACCTGCGGCTAATGTACAAACGCCCGTCTTAAAATTCTGTGAATTTTGCAGTCGCCAGAAGAAGCGAGCAGGTAAGCGGATTAACTCGGTCCGCAATGGCGAACTAATTACAAGCCACCGAGGCACAGTTCGAAGTTCACGAAGGAACCCGAAGAAGAGTTCCGATATGATTAAAAAGGCAGATTTTGGCCGAAGCAAAATGAGTGGAGACAGACGAGTCAGTGGAGACCGTCCGGTCAGTTGTCGTAGTCGAGACTTCCCTCTCCTACAAAGCAAGCGGACCGCTTGCCTCCCCAACTTGAGACGCTGCGGGAAGAAATATCAACCGACTCGGCAGGAACCGCCGAACCCAAACGCCCACCGTACGAGTGCAGTCGAGTTGCTATCGCCTCCCGCCCTCCGACGTCCTGGTTCCATCAAGGCGCATACCCACCGCCATAGGATCACCACCAGACAGCAGTCGAGCGCCTCTGGCCTCCTGCTGAACCTCCTCTTGAACCGTCTGAAACCGGTCGTCAAGCGGAATCCGAGCCGCGTGTCCGCCCGACACCAAAACCTCCCCCTACCGGAAGTACAGTCTGCTCTCCAGGGTTTTCAACACCAACATCGAGACGACTGGTAATCTCCCCACTGGACCGTGTGCAGATTACCCGTAGAAATAGTTTCCGTGTAATAAGTGAAACCCACAATACCTACTAGTAAAGAATGTGCTTTATATTCTGAACTAATAAAAAAATTGACACTCAACTAAGTTACCTGTTTTCTACTGAACCCCAATGACCCCATCATTTCACGACTTACGGCTAAAGCTACGTTCTCTCCTCATCTGTTCTATGAGAACAGACTGATATCTATGCAATAGAATGCCCGATAGAATTGGAATATAATGGAAATAGAGGAAGTGTGAACGCGCTGCAATTCCTGTCTCACGTAAAGGTCGTTATATGCGATAGGCCTTAGAACAGATAAGGTGGGAACCCAGCATTAGAGATTACATTCATCAGGTCATCGGATGTACAATGTACCGCCAAGGAGTGTGATGCTGCGGAACTTTGTTAATTTTATAAACCGTTCGGAAATTAAAGAAAATTGCCCTTTTTCGGTATGATAAAAAAACAGCCAAATTCCGTCATTTTGTAATAATTGAATAATGTTTTCCTTGCACGTTACCAGAAATTGTTATAGTCAGACATAGTGTCAATAACTCGTTCTTCGTATTGCGTAATCCAACATCCTCATGACGGTGGAATTGAATCGCATTGAACTGAAAAACTCATCAGGGATTGCGGTCGTTCGTTTTGATTGTATAATATTATATTCAATCCCTCGGGATCTCGAAAGTGTATTTTAACAACAATAAATGTATTTTAGTTGGCGCTTTTTCGGGAGAAAACACCTCGTCGCCTTAGAAAGTTTTTGCAAATAAAAAATCATTTAAATTACGAAAAGTGAAGGAAAGTGACACGTAAAATCGTAATTTTCGCAAAACGGGGACCATTGTTGGTCCGTTGTTTATTTTATTAATCTGGGGATCTATATTTGTGGATTTCCCTTGTGTAATTGATGTCGCTATTATTTTTACATCCTAAATATCCACGTAACATTTGTATGGCCACGTAACATTCGCATTATTCAACGGCATCTGTCGATACATTTGTCAAGCATGTGTACTTGTTCAAAAAAAAACTAATATTATTTCCTTACCAACTTGCACCTGCCAACATAACAAGGTGGGTACTCACCTCATGCAACATGGCGGCGGGGCATTATGTAATGGCTTCTCGAATATTTGCATAGATAAACTGAAAATAATGCAATCATTATTAGTCACAGGTACCCCGGCCAAAGAAACCTCTTATGCAAAACATCCACCATTTTTATGTCTTAAGAATTTATTCTACGATTTTTGTACGCCTGGGTTTTTTTCAGGGTTATAAAAAATAATGTTTGCTTTTAACGATTTTCTAATTACCTGATTTTAAGCGCCACCACTAAACTTTTAATACTGATTTTTAAATCTCTCCAATTTACATAAGACCTTTCGACTCATAGGCCCCAGACAGGCCAATGAAATTAATCATCTGTTCAAGAAGAAATATCCATAAAATTGAATTTATTCCTGGTACACATACACGCCCACAACACGCTACTTCGGTGTATGCAGACTGGTGTCAAAATGGGTTTCATGTTACCTTTGCCTCCAGCCGTCGTACTTAGAACAAGTCTATTAATTCTGACGTCAGTGGGTTTGTCTTCGGTGTCACGTAGTCTTCGGCTAAATGATTTTTCTCGCTGCGATGAGGCGTTCTCGAATATTCAAGAATATCGTAGTCGTAGTATTCAAGAACACTTCGTTTTAAAAATGGAACAAAATATTTTTTTATGAATACTTATTCTTTCCCATGTGACCCTCGCGGTCGCTAACAGAATTTAGCACTATTGTTTTAAGAGTAATCGCAGAGCTGCATCGATAACTCGCAGAGTATTTTGAAGTATTTCGTAGAACAAATGCCGCTAACGGTAATTCACACAGACCGGTACTCGTACGTTCCACAGTTATGTAATAATAATATTATTTTGCCACGGCAAGTTATCCGGTTTCAACGAGGCAAAGTAGTCGAGTGTTTTACAACAAACATTCTGGCAGAATGTTTCGTGGAAATTGGAGAAAATAATTACATATTTATGTAGTGTCGTTTTTTGTTGTTGTATTTTCACAGGGGTGCTTTGCCTTATTGGTAGAGAGCCGAAACGTGATGTTGTTTGTTTGGGAAAAAGCGGTGTTATTTTTAAAGAAATATCGAAATATTTCGCAATGAAGTTGTAAAAGTTCGTCATAATTGTTGAAAAGCTTCAGAAAAACACGTAGCACGGGAAATAAATGTATTTATTTTTACTGAAATATAGGTCGATACCGTTTTAAAATTGCCATCCTAACAAAGTTCTTGAATGTAACGTAAATTGACCGTTATTTAAAAATAAACGATAGGCGATATTCGCTTAATTATAAAAACGTTGCGAACATACTGCTGTGAAAAGGGTTCGAATCTGTGCTAGGTACAAATAATCAAAAATAAATACTGAACGATGGTCTAAATTTACATATTGAATTAAAAAAATGTTCAATTGAAGTAGATAATGGTAAGACGTCTTGAGTATTATGTTAGTTTAGTTAGCGACATGTTACGACTTAAAGAGGGCGAGATTGAAGGAGGCTTTCCAAAAGATTATTATGAATTTGGCAACGTAACCAGTACATACGAGTACAGCAACGTGAATATGTGGGCAGTTCAAACACTCCGCCACTTGTTCCGCGCGGCCAGAGATATCGCCAAACAGGAATACTCCCGCTCCTCCGACACTGGGGGCCTGGGGCAACAAGCAAACAAACACCATCCATACATACTATCCTCCCAACCGCCTATCAGCCCATTGCCTATCTTACGTGAAGTATGTACATTGACAGCTTTCACACCAACTTTGGAAACCCCTATTATAAAAATCATAGGATGATCGATTGTATATAATTAATTATCTATTCCTGGAGGGTTTTTTTTAAATAACAGAACCGTAAATACGTGGATGTCGACTATCGGCACGGAATGTGGGCAGCCCGCAATGCCTGCCCTTTACCCCAATGGTGGCGTTTTCAGGCATCCACACAAAGTTCGGTTCCACTATAATTCGACACATATGAATTGTTACACTTTAAAAGCGATAAAAGGGTCATTAAAATACGAAAAAAACTAGCCCGAAACCCAATCTAACCCAATTAATCAATTTTTCAAAAATAAATCAAAATTAGTTAGGTTAGGTTATCTATCGGGCGAGGTTTTTTCGTACTTTTAATAACTTTATATCACTTTTAACCCCTCGAGTCTTGATAATTAATGATAATTTTTCTTATATGCATGGTAAACTTTTGAATGGCAATAAGAAGCGTGTTTTTCTCTTTCTAACACAGTTTAAATCATATACAGTACTGTGGTACAAAATGAGATAACAACACGAGTCCTTTTCGGGTTGGGAGAAATATTTCCCCAAAAGACTTTGTTTTATGGAAGAAATATCTCCCAAAAAGACTCGAGGGGTTAAAAAGTGTGCCGATTCATACGCGTGTTGTTTTATCCGATCACCTAAATTTCACAGGGCTCAAAAAACTGAATTGGATTGCAAATTCACGCCTTCTCTTCACGACAACCAACATAACTGCTTTACGGCTCTTTCCGACTCGGAGGGTGGGTAGTAACTAAATAGAAAGATAGCAAAGAAAGTAAACCGCCCTAAAATGAATCCAGGCGTTAACACACTCACGGAAAAATTTTGATCTCACGGCGGGAAAACCTGCTTTTCCAAGAACGTGTAAGATCAATATTTTCCTCACTCTGTGAGTTCTAATCGAATTATCCTTATTCTTCTTTGGCGCTCGTTCCTCGAGTCTTCTGTGGGCCGTTTTGCCGGTACTGTCAACTGATTTGACACGTCTCTAATTATTTCAATATCTCTGTAAATATAATAAAAGCGTAGTATTTTAGATGTTCCTCAGCAATACATTTATGTATTGAATACAATGATTAAAAAATATAAGTATCTCCGGAAAAATTAGTTGATAATATATTCGTATAATCTGCGTGCGTTGATAACTTGCTGGGTGGTGCGGTAGTAGGCAAGAGGGGTACGGAGTATTATTCACCGTGCCGCGATGCGCGGTCGTCTGTAGTAGCCGGCGAACTGCCGGCTGTAATGGACATATAATATATTTTATTCGTGGCCCATGTTTTCCCCGTTTTTAACATTTATATACATAATATGTACTATTAATAAAATGATTTACATTAGTAATAAATGTAAACTTTTATCCATCGTACACTGGGTGTGCAGCATCACCGAAGCTCAAGGGATTTTATAGCACAAGGGATTTTATAGCACCGTAATTGAAAGTTTAAGAAGTTGAAGTCATCACGGTTTGTTTTTATAGAAACATGTACAAATATTACAGATTACACGGAGCAGCTAAATTTTTCACTGTAAAGTTTAACTATTCATTTGACAACTTTTGCCTCAAAAAAATCTGTTTTTGGACTATTATTGTTCTGCTGATTATTTTGAATATTTTTTTGATTTTATGATCAACATAATATATTATAATTAATTGAGATGGTCCCCAGTTTTACTTTATATTTGTTTTTTAAATAATAATTGGTACGATTTAAAGCAATACCACTACTAATTACTGTTGGCCGATTTTGACATAAATTAACGACCAGCATATATATTTTTATTATTATTCTTTATCCGTTTAAAACAGATTTATTGGATTTTTTCTTGAATCGTAAAACATAATGTAGTAGCGTATCTATGTATAAATTTGAATATTTGAAAAAATAAAATAAAAATATTTTCGCGTTTGATGTAGCCACTCGCCGCGTCTGCCCTCGAGGCGCGGATGTCTGAGGTGTTGCAGAGTGTGCAGTGGAGATGTTTTAGCATTCGAGTGCTGTGTGAAGGAGGGAGAGGTATCGATAGAAGGCGGGGAAGACGAGACCCGGCATAATAATAACGTGTACCTAGGATGTATAGGCATAGATCGTCCATAATAAACTGGAGTGAAGCCGAAGCTACAAGCTACGTGACCACCTTGTTCGGCAACACCGCCCCCTCGCCACCCACCTCCTCCCTCACCCCTCTTTCCCTCTCTTCCTCTCGCCCCCCGGCTGTCCCCGTCTCCGGTGAACCGAAATTTAACCGGTCCACCTCGCCGTACTCTCGGGCCTTTAATTTCAGTCATTTTTCCCGAGATTCTAACTACCCACATCTTTACCTTTCTTTCGAGATAAATAGACTTAATTTATTTTCATCGCTCTGTTTCACAGATTTATCTTTAGAAACCCAAAATTCATTTCACTATATAAAACGTTGCCCTTTACAATGGAACTTCAAATTTAATATGCATTTTGCTTACTTGGTCGGCCGAATAGCCAGAGTTTTGTTTGCTTTACTGATATGTACATCTACTGATTCGAATTGAGAGATATTCTGTTTATAATGCAGAAATAACATTTACGCTATCAATAATTTAGTGCCTCATGACTCAAGATTAATATTTTATAATCAGCGTCATTAAGACGTGATACAAATACCTGTACAAACCACCTCGATACAGATACAGGTGCCTCGTCACATCTTTCTTCTCGTTATGTGCGATCTTTGGCTGCCAGTCTCCTCCCAGTCCTCTGTTCTGTACCACAATGGCATTGAAATGTTCAATTGCATAATAGAATATCTTCTTTGACCATCGCATCCGCTTTGGTTGTACTTTGAACCTCCATCTACTTCGGTTTGCCTAAGATAGAATTCTGTATATGGCTTTGCAGATTGGCGACTTGATATTTATTTTGAGGAATGGTAATATTTGCAGAGCCTTCTAATAACTATAAGTAAATATCATTTTTCCTTCACAAGATATGTACATATTTTTGTGTTCTAGTCGTGGATACCATCACATTTTCCTCCGGATTATTCATTGCTTTATTTATGGTTATTTAGACAATTAGAGCTCCAAAAGTTGTAATTCCTTGGATTTATTCCCAGGAAGTGATATTTTCAATACTTTTCTTATATAATCTCGGTGATGCGAGATGCGTCTCTTTGAATTTTAAAATGTCTTTGTGTTTTCATGTCGCGCTTGGCTTAACTATTATCAACTTTAATTCTCAGTAAACGCATGATTGCAGTGTTATCAATAACCGAACCGTGGTCCGTGTGGCCGCTGTGTGGTTGCAGAATGCTGGCTGGCTCTGGCTCTCTGGCTATATCATCTCGTCAGATAGGACTCGCTATCTGCACACTTGCCTTGTGACCTGTTATGTAAATGTATTCGACGGTGGCACTTGCCCGCCACATTATGCCATCTGCCCCGGGTCTACCTCTGCCGTGACGCCTGTATTTCAATTCTCGACGGGCCACGATACTATTGAGTATTCACTGCCCACTGGTGCGGAGTGCGGACACCTCATCAGACATGCATTCGCCGGGCTCGAACCTCGTCACGTGTCGGGATTTAACAGTTTCATCGTGTCGAACAGAGATATACATATACAGTCCTTTTATGTAATGCATGAATACAATCAAACGATCAGATGTCTCTCAGATAGTGAACTGTCAATAGAATGATTTGATTTCAGGTATTTTCTAGATGCCAAGTAAAAATTAAACTCGTGTAAATTATCACCAATTATTTCATATCCCAATAAATTGAGTTCTTTAAGTTGAAGTATGCAGAATATTTTAATATACATATTATAAAACTTACCTTTCGGAGTGTTACATATAATTTGTGCTTATGCACTACACTAACTGGAAACGTGAGTTTACAATTATTAGTTTTAGCTCCCTCGAAAAGCTTTGTTTCTAGATTTACATATTATTTTTGATTAATTCTCAGATCTTATTATATTGACTAGAGGCGATAGAACACACGCATGTATCGACAACATCTTTAGCTACTCACTGGGGCTTTAATACAAGCCACAAGTTCAAACTTTGAAATATGATGAGGTTTGCGGTTGTTTCCTGCCTATTCGGTTTCTCGCCAAGCTCTATGGAGCGACCGAAGCTCGAAGATTCGCCACGCAGCTGTTTCTCGTAACTTCCATCTAGAAGAGAGAAGAGGACGTGCCACTTGGTGTTTGACGCCGCCCTATCTTCGTGTACTGCCTGGCAACACCAGTCGGCGAATTATTAATAGTTTATCCTCTGAACCTATCCGTCCAGACTGTACCCAAATCATCTCCAACAATCCACATAGTATGTTCATACACTTGCTTACGTATTATGTAATATAAAATTATTATCTAGGATTGTCATACGTCCAGATTTGGTTTTTGACGTTGACATGGAGCTGGAGAAGGACCAGATTGCCAATAATATTATAAGCTGAGCATATCCCGATTTCAAGCATTTTATTCTCGGTCTCGTTATTCAGGTTATATCTATTATGTATATTTATTTTTAACATCACGTAGATTTTTATATTCAGACTTTTTGAAATCAAAATTGATTTATGCTTCTATTAGTCAATATAATATAATTATTTTATAGTTTCAGCTTGAAAATGTCAAATAAATCATATGGAACCACAAATGTTGATTAAAAAAAATTATGAAATTATTGTATTCAAATATAACAATCGCCAAACCTTATTCAAATTTGAGTCGAAATTCGTGATACTGAATGAAAAATACCTACTTGTAGCATCAAATTATATAGCTTGACAATAAAATGTTGACATTTAATAAAGTGGAACTATTTTTTTCATTACTATGGCAACACCAAGCTACTTACTTTGTCTTTGAAATTTGTTCCTCACATTCGAGTGACTGTTCGTTTTAACCAAACAGGGCAAAACATCAAAATTATTTTTATTTGTAATTTTAATACATGGTTATTTCGATGTAAAAATTTAAAAAAAAAAAACACCTTAAAAACAACACCAAGCCATCTTGGTGTTTTTGTGTGACATTTAAAACCTTTTGAACGATCACAACGCCCTCATTTTTTGTCTTCTATAAAAAGTCGCACCGTGGGGGTAATCTTTGTGTAGCTCTATTACAAATGATTTAAAAAGACTTTTCCTTAGTTTTTCAGTAAGTTTAATAGATCTCGAAAGAACTACCCACCTTTATAGGTAATAAACCACTCCAAGACGCGTCCAATAAATCCAGTTCGGAAGCCAGTTTCGAAACATTCAACATAACTTCTGCGCAGTAAAGTCGAGGCTATTGAGAAATCGGTTCGCCTTGCAACCTAGAGCGACTTCTGGTATAGAAACTAAGGTACGCCGAACGTGAAATGTATCGACATTTCATTGTAAAGACGCATAGGACTTAGTATTGTTTCGCTGTGTATTCCTCTCGACCGATCCCAAGGTTAGTCGACTCCTAAATGTGAAATACCAACGGTCGCTTCAAGGCTACGTGTTTGACGTCTTTACACATTGTTAACAACGCTTACGAATAATGGAAAGTACCTTAATTTTAAATTCCTTTTGACGCTTTTAGTAAAATTATATTTTAACTAAGTAGCGATTTGATCAGACTTGCATCGAAATTTTAGAAAATGTACTAATCTAATGAAATAATCGCGACGTAACAACGTCTATATTCCATTCAATATGCTGCATACCTGAGCTTCATCGTCGGCTCATAAAGCTGAGTGATACGTAACTCAATGTTACTCAATAATATTATCTTTTTTTAGTACTCAATTTTAAATGCATTTTTTCCTCATAGCACCAACCAGTACCTATCAAACACAAATACATAATCTGTTTATACTTTTTCCTAGTTGTATTATATTACCATTCTATGTCAATACTAGCTTTTCCCCTTCGATTTTTGTATAATGGCACTTAATATGGACTAAACTTGTCAATTTGACTGTCCTAAAACGGGATTTGTTCCTAGTTGGGCAGTCAAAGCTTCCTTAAATGTTCTTAAATAGTGTGTTTCAAATAAATAAATATTGTATAGATTTTGGAAGGATCTTACTTTTATTGGAAAAAATTTCATCCCTGTAATGACAACATATCTAGCCTTCAATACAATTTTGCTCATTGTTTATATCTGTATGTCTGTATTTTGTACACACATCGTGGGAGGACTAGTCTACGTGGGACGGGTGGTCCTGAGAGACATTTCCGTATAGCACGCGTCGGTCTACCCAAATTATAAATCTAGTGATATAAAACACGACAGTTTATCATCCACGAAGAGTATTGTGTGTGATTCACTCAGCTGAATTTGCGAAAATTCTCATCTGTATCTTTGTATAATCGGATATTCATATTGTCATTCATCGTGAACGGATTCCATATAATTATAGATATAATTGCTTCCTGTACGTGGTGTCAGAATAATTTATCAGGTGCTGTCTTGTTGAATTTTGGTTCCGCTGGTTCGTTCATCGCTTTCTACGTTCTACAGAATTTTCCCCACCCAAAAGCCATCCAGTAAACTCCCTCGGAGGTGTCCGATGCGATCAGTATAATAAAAAACCTTTTTTTCTTGCGTGATATGCCAACATGGGTTAATACGGTAGATGTTTTAACGTTAAATTAACAACACCGAACTATGTAAGTACTGCCTGATAATAAAACGCTTGTACTTGATACCCACTCCTTTATTCCGTTTTTTTAACAATACCCCTTTCGGAGAGATGCGCAATGATATTTGATGCCATCAAATCAAGTTCTGAGAATTTTTCTTAAAAAGGTATCACTCAAATTGCAATATCTTATTGTTTCCACCATTTCACTCTCCTGAAAATATTCGACAATAACAGCCGTTCTCCCCAACTTTTCGAATGATCAATCTGAGCCACCGATCAGCCAAGTGTTTTGTTAAGTATTCGCTCTATTTGACTGTCTCCAAACATTTTTTATCTTTGAACTTCCTAAATTGTCTATGAAGGACTCGCCCATTTCTATGGGAAATATAATTGTACCCCCACACGTTCATAGTCAATAAAATGACATCAAAGTAAAAACTTTCAATGTTAAATTAACATAGACGAGTTAATTTTCTATTTATTATGAATACATATTACTTGTCTTAAATATTGTAATACAAACACGAACATTTTATATTTAAAAACGTATATGTTAAAAATAAAGTGTTAGCTTGACTTTTACTAAAATGCCGCGAAAACGGAAGTAGACTTTTTTGACGTTTGTCTTTCGTGCGTTCTTTCAATTTTCAATCAACAATTGTCAATAATATTTTCATCGTCGATGTCTTCATATTCGCTGTCGGTATTGGTATTACATTAAAAATATCTTCATTTTCGCTCTCCATATTCAAAATTGTCAATACACAATAGATACAAAAAAATAGTTCGCGAAACGAATGACGTTTGACCATAGATATCTATGACATTTGACGTTTATGCTGTCATTTGACACTCTGTTGACACTTTTTATAACCAGTCTTTTACCGAGGAGAACTTTAATCCACAAAAATCGATAACTTAAGATGATCGCAAGTTTGACTGAGAATTACGTTGGGAAAGGCGAATTTGTGCATTTGAACAGTGCTGAGGCAAAATTTCGGCTCATCAGTTGCTCAGTAAGGTTGGGAAGAACGGCCGTAAGTATGAATAATGAATACATGTATTTATATAAAATGTAATAGCATCACTCAATTAACTGAAAAAGTATGTTTGTGGTGCATTTAATGATGACCGTTATATTCCATGAGTTGCAGAAAATCAAAACTCACATGAAAATCAGGTAGCGCTGGCAATATTTTACATCAGTTAGCTACGCTAAGTTGTTATTGATCTATTTTATCTCAGTGTCAGCCATCGCAAAGGTTCCCAAAAACTCCTACTGCGCATTACGCTATCGATAATAATCGGATAAAGGTTTTACTGGCCATAATACCAAAAGGCTTTGCGTGGGTGCCGTTATGTGCCTTCTCGGCCTACCGATCTTACAACTGCCTACTTGTATACGGATAGGGACTACGGGAGCAGACACCAATATGTACGAGTATATTACAATATTGTATAGCGAAGGTTCACGTTTCAATTGAAATTGAGATCCGGACAGAAGGCAAAGCTATACTATAACGCCGATGAAAAAGCTAAGGGGGATATAAAACAATGTATCTATCGGTCCAGTTCTAGAAGCATCCAATCGTCCTTCAGTGATTCATTTACTTTTGGTTTACAAAATAAAATTCATTATTTGATGCGATAGAAATTGGAACCCTAAGGCGGGGAGGCGTGGGCGTAAAAGCCTGCATTACGAATGAGGATATTCGAAAAGAATGCAATAAACAGGGTTAAGAAAGGGGCCCTAAATGGTATCGCCGCGTAGAACAGATGGACGAAGAAAGGAGTGTCGGGAAAATATGACATGACATAATTCAGTTCGGTCATGTCAAGAGTCACTATAAGAAAATATATATGAGACGATGTAGAAATGTGAAATGTGGCGGTTCGTGAAATATCTCATTGGGAATTCAATCAGAGATTAAAAATGGATGAAAAAAATTCCCTCATCGCTTGAAAGTAATTTCATATCATATAACCAGAGATTAGCGACCTAACAAGAAGACCTAATTTGGAGATTCATTAAAGCTTCTGTGGCCATTTAATATAATGTCGTAAGTTATAAAACATCGTTTTAAATACAAAAATCGCAATAATTTACGCAAGCAACGCTTTTTTTTTTTTTCAAATTAAAAAGTAACATTTTCAGTAATTAACTTATTTTAATAACAACTTAAAACACGATAATCACGGAAAAATATCTTGATTCTTACAAAATACTATTCCGTACAAATTCGGTGTTAAATCCCCTAGTCGCTGCGCACCCGGGCGGCTAACAGATTCCTAAGACTTCCATAGTTCCACGGTTTGCCACCGAAGCACCATGAGCATTATGTATGAACTATTTCTTAAAAGAAAAAATCATTTAGGTGCTGAATTCATAACGCACGTATGGAAGTGATGGAGTTGAGGTTAGTGAATAAAAAAAATAGATATCCAATTTTCCTCTCCGTTTGTATGTTGTTTGTATTGATTTACCATTTCTAAAAAAAATCCCGTGTTTTCCAAATATTCTGAATCCCCCCGCTATATTTTTTATCTAACAATTCAGATCGATCAATCTTATCTTATCGCGGCTCTTAGTCTAATCAATATTGTAACTTTTTACTGCTTGAATGGCGTTTGACGGTATCGGAATATTTGCGTGTGTTGGTGTACCACGTAATCCCTCCGATCTCGGGCGAATCTTTCCCGAAACTTCCCAATAAACCCCGCTACAGCTACAGCCGAGGAGATTTCCCAGTTGAAGTCTCCCCCCAACAGCCCACACCAAAAGAGCACCCGATCCAACATAAGATAGTAGGGAAGTATATAGTAGAAATACATTCAACGAAAGAAACATTGCATAAAAGAAACCTCAACTACCTATAAACCAGAAAGCTGTTTCTGAAAAAGAAAAAAACTCTAGAATCGTGAGCTCTGGCATCAGGAAATCTACATATCTTTTCTGGCTGGAATTTCTAAGTCAACCCAACGATCATCGACGTTTCAACGTCATTTCCGTCACGAGTTGTGCACTTTGAAGCGTTATCGCTTATTTTAAAATTGTTTTATAATTAATATGTAGGTAGATAATTAATATGTAAGGAGAATATATGACGCGAATGTGAATGGAAGAAGAGGCCGGGGACGCCCGAGGAAGACATGGCACGATCAAGCGAATCAAATACTCGAGTCGGGCCATGTCAGAAGTCGGAATAACAGAAGAGAATGTATGAGGCGTTGTATGAATGTGAATGAAGCAAGAAGTGTATGCCAAGATCGAGTTGTTTGGCGGTCCGTCCTCTCTGCCTACCCCTGCGGGGAAACGGCGTGATGGTTAGTTAGTTAGCTAATGTAGGTAGATAGTAAAAAATGAAAGTAAACTACACGGAAGATCCTCGTATCTCCCCGTTGAGAGATCACCATACAGAATCCAAACTTTGCTTGATTAGTGACCAGATCTGAATTGCCAGGTGTACCAGGTGTTCCTCAACTTCACAATATTCCTAAAATTGTGTATCCCATAGTTATGTATGACTCTTGTTAGGGTTCACGTTCACATGAAGATAAATATCGAGTTGTATGAAGTGTATTCAAGAAAAACCTGGAATTCTAGATATATTTGTCATAGCTTATCTAATCTAATAGCGTTGTTTCTAATACAGATAATGCACAACAATTTATTATTTAACAAAATTCGCTGCTGAGATTATGCTAATATGGCTTCGTATTTGTACCACACGAATTAAATCCGATAATTAAAGAATTACAGCCTTCGTTTGCCGCCGAAGAATTACATAAAGGAAGCTTTGAAGATATTATTTTCTTATACCAAGTCTGTAAACCTATGATGATGTAATGTGTTATTTATACATATATTATATGCATTATAATTTCATATAGGAATCTAGATCTGTCCTTCTCGCACCGAGGCCGTGAACTGGCACAGAGTTGCATAATGCAGTTCGCCACAGTTCAAAGTTCATTGCCCTTGATGTAAAGACCACTCGCTTGCTACTTTTACTTACAACTCCTTATGATAAGTTTAAATCTCTATAAAATTACTCTTGAACCCGATCTAATTATACAGCTGTCCTTTGGTCCTTGCTATCTCCCACACCGTGGTATTGAGTACTGGTTATACATAGTGTATATATGGGTATGGACACACGCGAGTCATAGGGTTGTCACTTTCTCCTTGGGGGCGTGCTGCTCGCCCCCGCCCCGGGCAGTCCCCGCCGCGCGCCCCTGGATCGATCCGCCCGCCCCCGCCCGCGGTCCGGGCACCAGCCCATCACCCTCCGCAGCAATAAGACCTACTACGTCCCTTATATATTTTTAACGCGCTATGCGATGCTACTTGCTACTTCTGTAGTTGCTAGTGGCAGTATAGCATACAGCACGGTAAGTGCACGGAGAAATTCCCACCTCGATGCCGCTATTTGGGACACTACGCATTATGGTTGCATTCGGCAGGATTTGTATATTAAAAAGTAAATACGATCATCGCCAAACGAATTTTTGGAGACTACGCGTTTTGAACGCTATTGTCTCGTAGAAATTACGAATAGACTTTATTTCATTTTCATTGATTTTGAATAAATATTTTTTTGTTGTGTGTACTAAGGGTGTGTTTGTTGAGAAAATCACTGAGAAGAAATTACTTTGGAAACGAACGAATAAATTGCATGCATAATAATTTGTCATAATTTTGGTCTTGCATTTGATTTCTCATTTGAATTATAATTGGATAATTTGTGTAGCGCCGTTTTTGTGAAAAAATAACCTCAACAGGACATATTACTTATTATCAACAAATAGATACAGAAAAAGACACTTAACTGGCACTTCAGATAAACACAGTTTTATTAGACAATTTAAGCTTGAAGAAGATATGATTTTTACATTTGCTATTTTATGCCTTTTTACAATTGATATTTCATTTATTAGAAGATTAGTGGCAAAATAAGAGTTATTTGTATTTTTATTGTTCATTATTAAAACTTGAGAATATTTATAAAATGACCTTAAGAATTCTACTCAGGTTCAAATACGAAATTTTCAATAGGTATTTACATTTTTTACGCATTTATTTATTTTTAATTTAATTTAAATTCACAAAAGTTCAAAAGCTCTTTTAAGAAGCTGTTTTAATACTGACGCTTTCACATTTGTTGAACAAAGATGATTAATATTTTAATTAATATGAAAGTCTTCAAACGAAATGTATTTTATGTAACTGTAAAGTGCGCTTGGGTTGATCAACAAAGTGGGTTCAAAATTTGCCAAGTGTTTTATTATGATTGTCTGATAATTTAATGCTCATTGCTCTCCTCGTATTTTCAGTCTTTAATGTCTATATGGGTTAGTGTCTATCATGAAAACTCGATAGTTTAACACGTGTTGCTGTTTGCTCAGATACGCAATATTTTTACTACCTATGCGTCCTCCCGTTAGTATTTTTATTGCTGATATGTGGGGGTTTTAACGATTCCATGCACAGTTTGCATAGTGCAATCTGTAATGCTTGCACTGTTGGTTTGGTTGCACACATCATAAATCAACGCGACGAGCCACAATAAATCTGTTCTCTCACTTCAATTGATTGCGAATTCTGATCACCTGACTTAAAATAACCGACATTATTGGCTCGCCGATAACATGGTAAGCCATCAACATTACGACAATTGGGCAAAAAGGCAAAATAAAACTAAAAATGTATGTAATACGTGTTATTATTAATAATGCAACGATTTCTATTTGGACGATTACTATTTCGATTATTAAATCAATAATATTACGATTATTTTTTATTAGAAAATACCACAGCCATTTGTTTTATTAATCGAAGGTATTATGAAATATCAGGTTTCAAAGACAATTTCTGAATTCTATTTATTTATTACTCTTGAGGTAGCTCACAGCATTCTGCGAAGATACTTACAGGTTTTAAGTGAGAAAATGGGTACCATCTTTTCTGACTAAACGTGGGAAAATATAAATGGTTACCCCCCCCCCCCCCATTGGTAAAAATTGACGTTTTAATATTGGTTTTAGAATCCGTCGAGTTAAAATCTGTGATTTTGATAAAACCCGAGGTTACAATGCTTCATTAGATTATCGTTATCGACACATAACTAAATATATATTTTTTTAAATTTAAAAAATGTTTTTTATCATGCCTTCGTCATCAATCGTGTGCAAAGTGCTTGCATGAATAATTACACGTTATTCCCACTCGCTCCTTTCGAATATACGACTTGATTATTGAAGGAAAGAGCTGATATGCACTGCATTTCCATCAAATTGTAATACATATGAGGTTTTAAGTGATGAGTTGAGCTGTGTGTGAGTGACGAGGGCAGTGCCAGTGTTGTGTTGATGTTCAGCGCTCGTGTAGAGATGTTTTTAGCTCGTGGAGAGAACTATACACCAATACAAAAGTCACCAGTCCAGCCAGGCGGGCGGATATGCTATGTGCTCGGTGCTCGGTGCTCGGTGCTGTACTGCTCAGTTATCGACGTCAGTTCGCTTCCATAGCACCAGTGCTCATATTCATCAGACTGTGGCTCTATTCAATCCAATTTAAAGGAAAATGACACGTCAGGCACCCGTGTGCGGACAAGCGCCGCGTTGTTCTAGCCACACTCTGACTCGCCGTCTCAGGTGTGCGGGCACGGGTGCCAGTGTGATTATGTGATGAAATCCTTGGGGCACTTTTAACAGTGTGACGAATATGACAGTGTAATCTTTTACAGCTTCAAAACGATACAAATGAAGTGGCGATGGATGTCATTTTGGTGAAAAAAAAAATTAAAAAATGTTAAAAGTTTGTGTCAGTTTGATGAAATCTAAAATTAGCGTGACTTGAAACGGAATTCTGATTGTGGCTCCAGACAAACAATAAAATAATGTAAGGTTACCACAATTTAACTTTTCTACTCTCAAAAACGTGGCTTGTTTACTGCATTATGTATTGCGCTACTCATGAGAATGACCTTTGTGAAGGATAAGTAAATTTATAGTCTTGTAGCTCTGCTATAAGTGATTTTCTTTCAATGTTGGTGCTACTGTCGTTATCATCAGACTTTGTTTCCGGTAGGATAGGATTCGTGAATCTTGCTGAATTCGCGATTCTAATTTCGGTAGAACTAAAGGAATGTTGTAATTAAAAGTAAACAATTATAATTGCGTAACAAGTACACGGTGTAAACCAACAGACGTTCTCACCCACGCAGTCTTTTATTACATATGAATGTGTGTGGACGGTGTTACAAGTTGACGGTATTTACCTTTTTATTTATGTCTCCCAAGACACAAGTACGAAGTCCAGATGACTATTTCTCAAGTGTTCGAGTAATCACGCTGTTTATCGTACTGTTGTCACAGTTCTGTTTAATTGCGCGGTAAAAACTTAAACTCCTCAAACGTCTGGCCTCTTGTTATTTTTAAGGAAGATTCCTTAACTTTTTCATTAGGGTTAAATACTTCTTACTTAACTGCGGTTCTAGATCTCTCGGATGACAGCTGTCAGCTGAATTCAGCGAGCGGCATTCATCAAAAATGTCAATATTCGCTATGTTTTAACAAGAGAAAAACTCAATATTAAGTATTTTACCAATTACGTTATTATTTTCTTTAAACATGATTAGCTTGTAAACATTATATAGATATAGACATCTTTGACAATTCACGTCAAGCGCAAATTCAAATGTCACTTTTAGAACTAGAGACAAAAAAGGTCATTACTATCTAGTGAGGTAGGTACCTTTTTATAAAACGTTTAAATTCTTCGTTAAAAGGCTTACTTATGGTATAGCTACTATGTCTCACCGGAATTCCGCAGTTACTCGAGAAGTCTTTAACCCTAAGGAAAAACGTAAGGAATCTTACTTAAAAAGAACGGGAATAGCGCCCCAGGTGAACCTCGAACTTTCGTTTGTCCATCCTTAGGCATTGTCAGAATCATAAAGTTACATATTAATTGAATTAGTTTTATTTTTCAAATTTGCCTACAAATAAAGCATTATACATCATTCAAAATATGTTAGCACAACTTGTACTTGGTAAACCTACTACCTAAATTTCACTAAGTGAATTAATTTTCCCCTTTCTGTGTGCTGGGTGTCAATTGAGTGTTTTGTGTACTGAAGTCTTCCTAAATACCGTACCTAAATTAAATCAATCTTCAATGCCGCAGCATGACCGGGTATCTGAATATGCGAACATCTTCACTTAATCGAGCGCTCTGAAAGAATCCTGTTTAATCTTGGCAAATATCGTTTATTTTTACCCGCGTAAGAATGTTTATATCGAATAATGAAAATTATATAACCGGCTTGTTTCTTTATGAGATTTCTCCCCGCTATGTAACTCGATAATGTCAATCCAGTCAGTCGGATTTGATTAAAAATGTCGTAATCCGAACTAGGTACTTGGGGTCAGGTGTCTGCCGCACTTTACTTGCAGTGTGCAAGTGGAAACTCTGAATACTTGCAATCCAATAAAATAGTCAATTTCAAAACCAATTGATTCAATTTACTACATACAGCACGTTGCTAACAATAGAAGTATGAGCACGGAACTTTTACTTCGATTGTTCATCCTCAATAATTGGATTATTTCAAGCTGATGCAGTCGTAATGAGAATGTCAGATCGCAGACATGTGGCTACAGGTACAGGTACACGCATCCGCTTTCTTATCAATGGAATAATTATTGATAGGTCGTTTATCGACGGTATCTCGAATCCTCGTGTGATAATATCGTAGATTTTATTTTTTATATAATCCCATAATCTGTATTAAAAAACTAACTACAAATAACATCGTTTTTTATTGGGTGCTTTATGAAATTCGTGACAAAACAACGTATATATTTTTTGATTTATGTTAAAATTGTTTATTTTCATGTGGATAGGCCGTGAAAAATCATCCTGGAGTAACCGGCCTTACAAATAATAAGCCTTGAAGTATGTAAATATGATTTAACGTATTTTGTATTGAGCGTCTTCATTTCAAGCAAAATGAGGAAAACCATTTGAAAGGTGCATTTTGCGGTCACTCCCAATAAATCTTTATTTTCTTATTGTCATTCGCTAATATATTATATTGCCTCTTCTTTTAAAATAAACAGTTTTTTTCCATCAAATGTAAAATTCACAAAATTTTATATATTATCTTCCGTCTTACACGGTTTGTGTAGTAGATTGTTCTTTAAACTCGCTAAAAATGGGTATTACAAGCTGGGGTACTCAGCTTCGCTCAGGACAACATTCGAAAGTGTTATGGGATGTTCCCCAATGATGTTCTCGATTCCTTATTCCCGAATATTCCACAACATTAAGCCGATATAATAACACGATTATTTTCGATGTTCGAGAAACAGATTCAGGAACTAAAATGCTTGGTTTATTTAATAATATTTATTTTATTAGCGCCATTTTTTTTTAATATGGATCAAACAGACAGAATCCGATGAGCGTGTTCGAGATTGACATAATTTTTTTTCTTGCTTCTAAATGGTTGATAACTTGCATACTAACTGACGATATTTTCCGGTGCCCGGAACGCAGAAAGTAAAGGAGTAATAATGTTGAGAAAAAAATCATTTAAAATTGTTTTTCTTTCACAATAATTATGATATGAGTATCAAAAAATGCGTATTGACCTGGCGGATCCGGGCGACTCGGTGAAAATTTGAGCAGTTAACTCTTTTGCTCTCTATTGGGAGCAAATACTAAAATTGAGAGCATTTTTCTGTTTCTCTCTTTAAATACTCAATATAGGTGGTGGTAGAGTAGATGTAGGGTAGGGGTAGATGTAGGGTAGGGGTAGATGTAGGGTAGGGGTAGATGTAGGGTAGGGTAGGGGTAGATGTATGGTAGGGGTAGGGGTAGATGTATGGTAGGGGTAGGGGTGGGGGTAGGTGTAAGCGATATGGTATCCAACTGAGTGTCTCCACCTCCCTAACCTGATTCGCGCAATGAAAATTTGGCAGCAAACTCCCTAGGTCCCATTTGGCGAGATAAAGCTAAAATTGAAAGTTTCGTCTTTTTCTTTTGTTTAAATACTTAATCGGGGTAGTCGTAGGGTAGGTAGATGTATGGTAGGGGTAGGGTAGAAGTAGAGGTAGGGTAAGAGTAGAGGTAGGGGTAGAGGTAGGGGTAGGGGTAGGGTTAGGGTTAGGGTTAGGGTTAGGGTTAGGGTTAGGGTTAGGGTTAGGGTAAGGGTAGGAGTAGAGGTAGAGGTAGAGGTAGGAGTAGGGGTAGGTTTAGCCGATATGGGTATCAAATTACGCGTATCAACCTCCACAACCCGATTTTGACTGTAAAATTCACCAGAAAACTCCTAGGCCCCTGTTCACACAGAACTAAATGGATGTGGGAGTGGGGGTGTAGGTGTATTTTTCCGAACATTAATTTAAAAAAATATTTCTAACACACGCACACCCCTTTGCTTCATTCACATTACAACACATATTCTAGTATATTTCAGCACATATTAAGTTTCAGCTCTTCCACACTAGAAACATTTATGTCTATAATAATTATTATTATTGGATGATTTGTGTAGCGCCGTTTTTGTGACGAATCACCTACAAATATTACTTCCTTTATTTTTCATTACAATATCACCGTTTAAAGTAAATCAAGAAAACTAAAAAAAAGGAAATATCAAGATAATCAAAAAGTATATCTATAAAATTTTAGATGTTTTGGAATTTCCAATATTATAAACTATATACTGCGTTTAATTTTGCAAAAAACAATTAGTACCCTCAACATAGTATCGATACTACCCACGAGGACAAAAAACTTTGGTTTACTTAATATTTAAATCTTTTGCACAAAAAAAACATTATCATCGTACAAAATTATATAACTCCCTTCCAACAGAGATCAGGAAAATTATTGGAACAAGGTAACTTGAATAAAAAAAACATCGTTCCTGTGAATTAGATTTTGTTTTATTTTGATTTAACCTCTAATAAATGGGTATTTTGAGACATGCATTTTTCCATGTAATTATCTTCCTTGCAAAGAGTACTATAATAAAAAAGGTTTAAATATAAAATTGTCTTAGAATATAATGTAGAATCATTTCCTTTCGGAAAATACGACTGATTTCTGGTTAAAGTAAAAAAAAACGCTTTGGACCGTTGCGTTTTTTTAAATTTATTTTGTTTTTCCCATCACCCATATTGGTGTTGTCATTTACGTTTTTAAATGATTGCAGCATCCTCAATTTTTGTCCACTTTTAAATAATGTCAAACTGTAAATATGCTTCGTGGCAGGTTCTGCCCTATCAAAAAATTATTTTATCAGTTAGGTACTTTCAGCACATTACATAACTTTGAACGACATTTAATTATAAACAAAAGAATGTTTCTTCTGTTGATTTTAAAAAGCGTATAGGTCTCCATGACAACCACAGCATACTAAACTTTACCTCAAATTGTGGGTGCAATTTTTCAATAGCTTAAAGTGCAATTTTTTTGTTTCTTTTCCCAAAAGCAAACAATATAATATTATCCATAAACAATAGTTAATGGTTATTGACATTGACATTTATTGTTGTTAGATGACGACACATTGTGATTAGAGTGAAATGAGCTTCAGCGGGAAAAAATAATTTGAATAAAAGATCATCAGTGCTAAAAGATTGTTTTAACGATACTGAACCATGATGCCCACTGTGGTAGCAAAATGTGATAAAAACGGAAATGTTTCAACTAATGGTTGAATATTTTCCTTCCAATTCCCTTAAACTACTACACAAACAAGCAAACCAACAAAGTGGTATCGGTACGTATTATAATAATGTACTTCTGAAACGTTTGCCGATGAAAATGATTGTTTCCAATACAGCGTATAGGAAGAAAACACCAGCATTTAAATCTACTCCCAACATCAACCTAGAAGATATGAATGTATCTGACTGTGATCATATTTTTAACAAAGATTGGCGCCCAAAGGCAGGAATACGCAACTCATTAAAAACAATTATAAGAAAAGCAAATACCAAATCGGTTCATTCCTACCAAGAGATAAGCAACAAGCATTCATCCCACGTCTCGCGAGGTAATAGCTATAAAGCTCAAGCCCTCATTCGACATTTAGAATTGAAAGAAAATGACAATCTGGCTGAATTTGACGCGGACTTGAATGAAAATGAAACAGTATCGTCTTCGGCATATGAATACACTTCATTGAAGATAAAAGGCCAACGTGAAGAAATAACTTACAACAAGGATTATCTAGAAAAAGAAACAGTGGTAGAATCAAATAGATTGGAAGTCATCAACATTTGTAGGTACAATGAAACCCTCGAATATAGCACTCAATCTATGATATGGAAGAAGCAAAAGATTACAGCCAACCTAAATAGAAAGTACGCATAATATAATACACTAAATATAAATAAACATAAAGTTTCCATACATACATACATTTTCTTCCACTTGTCCTACTCCGGTCGGGGACCCATTACATCGACAAGGTGCCTTCTACAGGTGTCCCTGTTCTGCACTACATCACCGGCATCCGTGTAGTAGGTCCATAGTAGGTCCAGCCTCTTCTCGCCCGGCCTCCGGAGTTGCTTCTCCTACCTGGGTCTAGGACGGCCCACTGGACATCATCCATTATATAGATAAATCAATCCCCAAAATAGAAAGCTTTAACAATAATAAGGCACTCTCAAGTATCATCAACACAATGTTTATGTAATACAACTTAGAAGATAACTTAAAATGTATGAAATAAAATATTATACTTACAATTAAATGCTTTGACTACAATACACTGGTTTTTATGAATAAAGTTACTATGGCCGAAGTACAGCTTCCAACAACATCCGTACAAGGTAGAAGTGATAATGACATATGAAAGAGATTTCGGGTAAATTTACACTTAGCAGTAAGAACGTAACATTACATAAAGCTAATCTATGGATACGAGTAGATCGCAATAATCGCTTAACTGGCACAACTTGCTACTTACACACAGATTGCTTCTAAACGAATGTTCAATCTGGAAGGACAATAAGATGGAGAGATGGCTCTTCAGTCGGACACTTGGCAAGCATATTAAATTCATGAATCGGAAATTAAAATGTTAGAAATACATTCATAGTATTTGTCGCTAAGGATTAAGTAAACAATGGTGTTTGCTAATCTTCATTCCATAGGTACACTTAATAAGTACTAAGTGCAAATTTTAAATAATTAGCACAACAATTTACTCTACGTCAAATATAAAAGAAATGAACTGTTAAAATAAGTTGTGAGGTACGGGGTGCGGCTTCCATTGAGGTAAGATAAAAACTGATATGTAAGATTGGTTGGTAGATTGACCTCTCATATCACGCGGCTAGATATTACAGAGGAAACTGAAGGTGAGTATCTATGGAACACAACTATGGTATAACGTAACGTATCATTAAATTAATCTAAGGAAATATCTCTCAATGACTTATATGATAAATCTTGCAAATATAATTTACACTTTTAATATAAAACAACGAATGTAATATTACAGACAAGCAATTTACATTACAGATATCCGAAGGTCTAATTTGCCTTAACAGAATGGCATTACATTTTAGATGAATACCTAGCTCTATTTTATTCATTACATAAGCACCATCAAACACAAACATTGCAAATATGTACATATGTTTAATTTATCTATTTTAGACAAAAAAAATCTGAATTTTGTATGTACATCTCTAAGTATGTGTGATCAACACAGACAAACAATGGAGGGGTGTCTGGAGAACCAAGAACTAATACGGAAAAGCATTTTTAACTGCTTTGTTGGAAAATGCTAAGAAACTTGATCGGAATGCTCCCAAAATGTGGCGACGCTCATCGAGGATAATGTTATCTATGGTTCCTCAAAAGTATGTACATCTTTAAGTATGTGTGATCAACACAGACAAACAATGGAGGGGTGTCTGGAGAACCAAGAACTAATACGGAAAAGCATTTTTAACTGCTTTGTTGGAAAATGCTAAGAAACTTGATCGGAATGCTCCCAAAATGTGGCGACGCTCATCGAGGATAATGTTATCTATGGTTCCTCAAAAGTATGTACATCTTTAAGTATGTGTGATCAACACAGACAAACAATGGAGGGGTGTCTGGAGAACCAAGAACTAATACGGAAAAGCATTTTTAACTGCTTTGTTGGAAAATGCTAAAAAACTTGATCGGAATGCTCCCAAAATGTGGCGACACTCATCGAGGATAATGTTATCTATGGTTCCTCAAAAGTATGTACATCTTTAAGTATGTGTGATCAACACAGACAAACAATGGAGGGGTGTCTGGAGAACCAAGAACTAATACGGAAAAGCATTTTTAACTGCTTTGTTGGAAAATGCTAAGAAACTTGATCGGAATGCTCCCAAAATGTGGCGACGCTCATCGAGGATAATGTTATCTATGGTTCCTCAAAAGACTAATATTTTAGTAAAGGTTTTTTAATGTTTTCATATTAGCTAAGTACCATCATTATTATCATGCATACTTATTAGGAAATACGAGTACATACAGAAATGTGTACGAGTATCTTCACGCAAGAAAAACTTAAACTTCTACATTTGAATGTTTAGTATTTGAAAACATTGCATTATTGATATTCTTTACAAACTATTCCTCTGTTATTTACAATATTGTAAATTTATATATACTCGTATGTATAAAAATACATGTGCTCACTGACTATGCACAATCTCTTTAACAATAAATTAAATAAAACTCTAACAGCTATAAGATGTAAACCATGCAAAGCAAGCATTTAGTTACAAACATAATATGATTCATAATTAGGGCCCTTAACTAGACAATCAAACTATAACATCCTAAATTCTCAGTTCAAGTCAACGGGTTGCGGATTCTATAGTTTTACTTAAGCCAAGTCAATGCAAAACAGGTAAAGAAAACTGCTGTATTTATAGGCCACTATTTAATATTTATCCGAGTAATATATAAACATACAAAATTTACAAAAAATATGAATTATTCAAATAAAATATTTTCTCCTTATAATTTGGTTTCCCAAACAACTACGTGGGCATCCATCTTGTCGAGATCCTTGGAAGGCTGTGGCAAGGAGCCCCTCTGCTAGTCCAGAGAGCAGCTGGACTGCCTCCAGTTGACATAGCCCCTTCCCCCCATCGGCTATGCACCCAATCCGCACTTTGCTTACGCTGTAAATTAGGTACCATAGGTGGCATACGGAGAGCCGCAATTTATTAGCAGATTAATTACCGCAATTACGGGCGCTCGCTAACTCTCTGGGTGCGTACATTATCTCAAAAGAGCAACTGTCTTATTGCGTGCGGAGATTGAAAAATAGTTATAAAGATGTGAATATTTCTAGTTAATCATAAACTTATATAAATGGCCAACTTTTTAATATCACCGTTTATTGATGAAAATAATGAATTTATTATTCATTCAGAAATGCTTGTACCATTTATTATTTCTAAGTACGTATGCACGAAGGCTTTAATTATAGTAATAAGAGTTAATCTCTATAGCGCTATTTGGTGAAGGTTCATCTCAATTGCGCTCTACCCTTATCTTTACCCGATTTAATGCACATATCTATATATTACCAGTTGCGTGCAGTCCATAAAGGTTGAAAAGCTGTGCCTACATTCTACATTTCAGAAGAAAAAAAAAATTCCATAAGTGAAGAAATTGTTTCTGCTTGGCATATTTCTAATATTTAGTTACAATTTGTCTTGAACACATTGTCCTTCCACGATGACGTAATAATAGCATGATTCATAATGATGACCAACACCTGAAAAGTACAACTTACCCTTGGTCAAGGAGCAATGCACGCCACTGTACTGTTACTGTTATTTACATTATCCAGCATGATATTAAATTCCGTAAGGTACCTGGGCAAGGTACCCGTGATTATTTAGTGTGTGTAATTTAAAAAAAAAACTTGATTTCCATTGCGTTATTTCATAATAATATCCTCCAAAGAACGCTTGGCAAATTGTAAACTGGTAAAAAATTATCTTTAATAACCTACTTACACCTACATATCAATTTTAGGGAAACACATTTTAAAATAAAATAAAGCATCTTGCTAATAGTTTGGTGTATCAAAAGTAAATAAATACGGTAATGCTAATTAATTTTTATACATATTTACACTTACCATTTAACGGTACGATTTCTCCCGGTGAGTAATGGTATGCTGATCTTTTCCATTCGCGATTTCCAGAAATACGTTTTCACCTTGGTTATTTTGAATTTCCAATACGTAATGTTCCAAATATTTCTCTCTGACCCTACATAATTTGATACGCAATTAACTGTGGCCCCTTGGATCAATATCCCTCAGAGAGTAGTGAGTAACCTTCCAGCTCCAGCCCAGCAGGCACCTGCACAGTGCACAGCTGTACCGAGTGCGCGGCGCTGTGAGATTGCGAGGCGGTAGGGCTAGCAAGGAGTGACTCACCCGTCCTTGTGAACCATATTGATCTACGCCGGTTCCCGCTTTTTCATTATCACCACTGACTGATTAGCTCCACCAGTGGCTGGCGGTTTTTGCCACAGCCGGATACCGTAAACACGGAATAATTGCTTTTTTATTCAAGTTCGGCTCTCGGCCTGATCGCCACTTCTTGTCGCCAACTTCGTCTGGTAACTGCCACTTCTTTGGTGCATTTTTTAGATCCGACTAATAAGCGTGGCGGTTTGTACTGCGTCAATAATAACAACTAACAGCATTTCAAGATTGGAAGCCGATTGGAACCGAATCGTGAACTAGTGGTGTACAAAATCGAGACAAACATTTCGAAATTTTCAATTAAAATTCAGAAGTAGTTATCGAAATGTTATTTCGAAACATTTCTAATTATACCAAATTCAAACGGGTTTCGTCAATACCTTTAAGGAAGACGACAAATTACTTTGCGCCAACCCAGCAAGAAGTCAGCGGAGGGGGGGGGGGATATTCCAAGAATTTTGAATGAATCTCGAAAACATCATTCGATCATAACCATCACTATTATCGGAACTGTCGATAAAAGCCGCATTATCGCGATGCTTTTAGTAAAGTTAACACCTTGAGTGTGTTCTTGGTCCACAAATTATCTATTGTTAGCTCGGTGCTTGCTTATCTGTCGATAAAAAATTACTATTCTTGCTTCATGTGAATTTGCTTCGCATCGTAGATAACAATACTCGTTTATATTTTTCCTAACCTTATATACGTATTATTATTATTTTTATTTTTGAATGCATTGAACTAACCCCTTATGATAATTGTAATATCGGTATTTGCCTAGGTACCTACATATAATAATAGAATCACTTCTGATATCGACATATTTAGCATCAATGAAGCTGCATTTAAACATAAAGCTTTGTTGCTACTTGTATAATACCAGTATGTGTTGTATACAATTTACTGAACACACGTATGTCTACCTTCTTTCTTTTAATTTTTATTATTTTTTATAAGTAATTAATTTGGATGTTGTACATCCTGTCTTATTTAAAAATGCCTTAAAATGTAAATTTTATAAATTTTTTAAAGGGAATACAGAATTGAATTGAACAGTATAGAAAAATATGGCCTTGTGTGATCATCATATGTACAGCAATGTTGGCAAAATATGTAATAATAATACATATTAGCTTCTTTAATAAAAACAGAATTATTTTACACGACAAATAATCAGCAAACACTTTATTAACACCACAATTTATTGATTAAATCGACTTTCAAAAGTCAAGTCCTCTTCTTTAAAGTACAATGTATATTATATACTTATCTTTGTGTTTATTTTGTAGAATACCATTATTATAATTACTATATTAGAATTAAAGTTGTATTTGAAATAGGCAAGCATACGAAACAGAATTGTATAAAAAAATCACCACACAAGCAATATACCTACTATATGATAGCACAACTCGTAAAACTGGCTGTCGTTTTAATCCACATTGCGAAAGCCATCTAGACGCAAACTCGTTTCTCTGATGTCAAGTCAGTCATGTCGTTAAAATAACCCGCCCGATATGCATGCAACAGCACCGGCATTGTAATGGCCGCATTTTTAATACCTGAATATACTTTCGTCGGCGCGGAATGACTATTTACCAAACACCCTTTTGAACATGTACATTGTTTCTCCCCCTGCTATTTGGGTACCACGGCTGTCTGAGCGCCCCCCACCCTAAACCCCTCATGGCAGACATCACCCTAGTGATGCAGTTGCGACAAACACCGTCGCACCGAGGATCCCACTGAATACCCTTGCTCGGTATGTTGATATCTGTCGGGTGACTTCATACACCCAAAACACTAGATACTCGTATGTTGCACGCTTAGAGTAATAAAGTAATAATATACTCTAAGGTTGCACGACCCTGCATAGTTACATACATCAGTGTACAACGACTTTCGGCATATGTACAGTTTGCATATATGAATTAAAAATTATTACTAATTAATAATATATGGTATTCTATATATTCCTGACGAAGAAAGCATCGCTTTCGAAACATGTAGATATGTTAATAAAGTGGCGAATACAAAATAATTCTTTTATTATTTTTTTTAGTTGCCGTCTATTTTTGTTGTTAGATGTCGAAATGAAAGATACCCACTTACGTATACGAGTATAGTGGCGTGCAGTTGGCCCAAAGGCTGTGCCCACCCTAAGAAAAAAGAACCATAAAAATTTAAAATACTACAAATTTCTGATTCAAGCATATCAATGGAGGAGGGCTTGTTGGGAAGATTGTTTCCATTAGAGGAGACTAGATTGTCATTTCGATCCCTTTTAGACGTAATTAGACATGATTGGGTCTTTGAAACATTACATCAGTTGACAACAAAAATCAGCTTAAGATGATAATAAAATAGCCATCAACAAATATTCAATGCGCAATTCTTACCCGAACTTTCAAAACTACTTACAGCCAGCCTACCTTTGTTCATAGAGCAATGCACGCCACTGCCACTTTGTGTATGTCCGGAGCAGAAATCCTAAAAACAGCTGAACGCAAAACCTATATACGTTCAATGTTCACCCCTAAATTTATGGTATGTACTAACTTTTTAATTAATAATAATTGGATGATTTGTAAAGCGCCGTTTTTTAACAACAACTTACATACAACATTCTAATTGAGGGAATAAGGCGATTCCCGCAGAAAGTGAATTTGAGTCGAGCGTCTGGACTATTTATTGACCGATAACTCTTGACTACACTTGGCTTTAATTATTTTATTTCCAGTTTTCAACATTACAGAGGTGTCGGTTTTGATCCTAAGAAGTCCTTTATGCGTTATTTTAAAGTTGTCGTGTTTCAGTTCCGAGAATGGTCCCTTCCCTTTGCGTGCTTTTGTTTCAGAAAAAAAACCATTACATTTAAAATGAAGCTTGACATTTTAGGTTCGGGCATGGCTAAAGTCTCCAAGTTGGTCAGCCAAGCGTGAACCTCGCAGAAACGGCTTTTTACGACATTTTATGTATTTTCACATTTATAATGTACTTTCAGTCCATTTTTGCCATTAATCCTCGTGGTAATTGACAATTCCTTCAAAGAAGAACGCTCCCTGCGCACATTTTCTTATTTTGTTGATTTTTTTGTCGTTTCGTTTTTATGGCGGGAAGTTCACGTCACTCATTTTGTTCGCCTTTCGTTTGTATGATGTCTCTTTTCAACACCATGTACATACGAGTACAATGCCTACATTACATTAATTATAGTATGAACTGACAGCACTAACCACTATATTCACCTGCTTTAAGTTTATATTTATACAAATGGAAATAAGAAAATATGCTTTTCTAAAAAAATAACTGCTTTGAATGAGTTCGGGGCGCTGACGTCAGAATTGATAGATTTGCCCTGAGTACCATTTCGACGGCTAGATGCAAAGTTCACGTGACACCCATTTTGGCACCAGCCTAGTCCACTGCCGTCCACGTTTGTTTCGCGTGATTTTGACTGCGGTAAACAAACTACAAAACATTTATAAAAAGAGTCTAAACTAAATACTCTAAAAAATATTCAGTGTTTATAAATGGGCCGAACCTTTTTTTTTTTTTTTACTTATTTGCTGTAGCAAGCCAATGTCGCGCCCCTTATTTTGGTTTCTTCCCCTTGGTGGTAGGGCACCTCAATGTATTATTTCCTCTGTGGCTACGTGTGTTCCTTTACAGCTCGAAGGAAACGATACTTATTTCTAAAACAGTCGTCAATTTATCATTTCGTGTTATACCTATTATTTTCTTTCCTGCCAAGAGAATCGAAAGCTTCGATTGTATTCGTGTCCATTGTAGGTACGTCCTGTAGGAAATGTATAGAATAGAGCTCGCTTAGGTTGGAGCTGTTGGAAGTCGCCCTTTAGCAGGTATCCCATACAAATACCTTTCTTAGATCACGTATCGACTAAAATTACCAACCTGTTCCGATACAAACGTTTCATTATCAGTTTTTCAGGTAAAATCACATGTTTCTACAAGTTAATATGCCCTTGAAGAGAATTTATAAACATAAACACGTGTGTTTTTTTGAAAAAACTTTGAATTATTAAAATATGTGAAAAACTTATGTTTATTTGTGTACCCCTCTTGACAATTCGTGTATATTCGTATCATTTTTGTGTCACTAAGAAATTTCTATTTCGAAGGCCCCAACTAATAATAAACCCTAACGGAACGCTTCTATTTTGATTAATCGAATTAAGCGTAAAGTCTGAAGAAAGTTTGCACAAACTCCGACTGAACAGCGGTGTTTTAGTGTATAAAACATTTTACATAACTTCCTTGCATAAAAACGTCAGCCGGCGATCAATCCACTGTGCCGTCGTTTCGGCAACACCGCCCGCCAGCCGCCCCAGAGGTTCGTTTCAGGCCGGCAACGCCGCATCGACCTATACCTAGCGCTGTGTTTATATAACGCGAATACACTGGCGAGGCTGACGCACACCACCACACCACCACACATTCACCAACACTCGTCTGATGGTAAATAGCCGGGGTGCCCGCCAGCCAGGTCCACGGAGCGACCTCACCAACACTACTACACCTTCCTATTCTACAGGGACATCCAAACAAATGTGGTGCTTTATTTATAAGTATACTCGTACGTAGTTTTATACTCGTTCCGATAGAACTCGGCTGGTGAGAATGATATAGTAGTATAGTATACTGCAGAACATTCCGTTTGTATGTGTTCCTTGGTAATTATGTACATTTTTTCAGCTTATGAGAATACGTAGGTGCTTACTATGTAATGTGTTGGTATAAGATGATTCTGGCGTTTGGACGCTGCGCCGTTGTCAGATGAGTTTTTCTTTTTGTATATTGTTCATTATTTATTTCGGTTGGCCGCCGCAATTTCTGGTCCGGCGAGGAGGGCCATCTCAATAGCCACTGACGGATACCATATCTTCTGTCTACTTTATCATCACAAGCAAACAAACCAACAATACACCTCTTTTGTTATTTTCCCGCCTTTTCACTAATCTGAATTATTACAATTATTTGTTTGGCACTTGTTATACTGATGGAATACGATAGCGCTTGTATTCTGTTATGTCCCTGTGTTTTAAAGGGGATTTTTATTTATTTATCGTTAATAATAAATGGATTATTTCTATAGCGCCGTTTTCGTGAGAAATCACCTCAAGGGCGCTTATTGTTCACCATATTGTTCAGCCATGGGTAACTATAACTATAACACCATATTGTTCAGCCATGGGTAACTATAGAAATAGATTTATTGTAGTATTAAACCTTACTACCGTTTTGGACGTTTCGTAAATTTTCTTGAATAATATAAATCGTAACATTTTGCGGTTATTAATGGTTAGATTATTTGTATAGGGACGTTTTTGTGAAAAATCACCTCAAGGGCGCTGTATAAATATTACTTGATAGAGTTTATTATCTTTTGGTAATTTACTTGCGTTACACAACAAATATACTAAATGCCGTTTTCTTATCATAAACTGCATACCTATTTTATCAACGCTCTCGCACAACGATTTCCACGTTGTATTTCTTTAAGACAATATTTTAACATTCTCCGTTTTAACTGATTTTCTTATTGTGTGTGCTTGTTTTTCGATATACTGTTATTGAACGTTTTAATGATGCATCTATAATACCTTGTTCACTTAAACGTGTGTATGTAATGTTATTCACTTGTTTGTTCGTGTCTATCGCTTACCGCCACAGTTTCCTATCAATAATAATAATGCCATTGCCTAGAAATGACCAAAATTCTGTTCTGCGCGCAGACAAATTTGAAGTCGACCGGCGCACAGTAATAATTTTTACTTAACGGTCCCGAGTCTAATCTCCGAATGGCAACGTGGCATTACAACTTGTCCTCACGCACACTGCGACAGTATTTCACACACTCTTACAGCTCCTCAATTGGGCTCACTACTCCGCACTCACACCAGTAAGGTTTTTACCACCCGTCCAACGCACACACTCGTAGACTATTCAAGCCTCTACAGGGTGAATCCAATTATCGATAAAACGTCTTCATTATAAACATTCTCATACAATACTCGCCGCTCGATTTAAGTGCATAATTAATGCTTATTGCAATAACTAATTAGCTAGACGGTAATTTAAGGCATATAATTTCTCATTTCACTAGCACTTATTAAAACTTTTTTTGAATGAGCTGGTGCGTACATTTATGTAAAAATTATAAGTGTGATCATTAATATAATGTAATGTTAACTTCATTTTTAATTGTATCATTTCTTAAGGCTCCTTATACAATGTTTCTCTTGAAATTGTAATTGTTGTATATTTGTTTGTTACATTTATTTTTGTTTAGATGTATTTCTTTATCTTCGTTCTATTAAACCTAACTGTTGCCAAACTTTAATTTTAAATCAAACATTTTGTGACTTTCGAAAGCTTTCCTTACTGTTAACTTTGCGTTATAATAATAGTATTTTAAAAGTCACTTATTAACATTTGTGACTTTTTAATGTTTCATGTCACAGCTGTAGTCAATTTGGTAAGAAGCATTACATTTATCAGACGTCTAGATTAAAATGAATGTGATAAGTAAGGAAGTAAAACTATTTCTATATTAATTTGACACTGTTTTTTTTTAAATGCCATTAATTGATAAATATGACTTGTACATATATTTTTATTTCAACGTGGAACTCGTACACAATTTACAGCGGAACTCCACCCTTACACTGGAACTTCCCATTGCTATGCTGACGATCAGCAAATCTAATTTTATTGTGCACCGAATGAGAAAGACATAGTAAAAAAAATTACTGCCAAATGCATTGCCACCATTACAAAATGTATGTCTTCGAACAAATTAAGATTAAATCCATCCAAAACAGAATTTCTTTGAACAGTAACAAAAAAGCGCCAATCAATGTTAGATAAATCTTCTCTCACTAATTCGGGCTGTAACATCATCCCTCTAACAGGCGTTAAACTTCTAGGTGTGCATCTAGATGCAGATCTATCACTCAAATCCCAGATTAACAAGACAGTAAACGCAGGTTTCTTTCACCTGCGCCAAATCAAATCAATACGGAGAAATATTCCAGCTAATTCTTACGTTGTTTCTCGACTTGATTACTGCAACGGCATATACGCAAGTCTCCCCAAAATATATACTGACAGACTTCAATGTCAGTTTTCAATGCTGCAGCAAGGCTGATAACCGGCATTTCCAAATACTCCCACATATCTCAACATCTGCGGAACCTTCATTTGCTTAAGTGTCCTGAGAGGATCCAGTTTAAACTATGCTGGATGGTCTTTAAGGCGATACACGACTTGGCACCACCCTACTTGGCGGAACTCCAAACGAACACTAGCCAATCATCTCTTCGATCAGCGTCTTCAACGGCCATAAGAAGACTCTCAGTACCTAAACGCAATCCCAATACCAATTTCGCAGACCGAGCTTTTGCGGTGGCAGGCCCAACAGCCTGGAATAAACTCCCTTCACATTTGCGAAAAATCGACAGCTCTATTGAATTTAGAGCAAAACTAAAGACTCATCTTTTTAAATTATCGTTTCCAGAATAACGACCCCATTGGTCTAATGGTGTTTTCGAGTACTCAGTCCAAGAGAATTACTTATATACCTATTTACCTTCTACCGCCCAGATTACCTTCTTTAACTTCAATAAAAATTATTACACTTTTGTGTGCTTTACCACTGACAGCACGAGCAATAATCGTAACAGGTTTTATTTATATTATTATAAATAGGTATGTTAGTTGTAAGACTAGTTTTAGGCCATAGTTGTACGTCATTTTGCAGTAATGTATATAAAATATGCACTTGGTCATAGATATGTATTAGTTTTAAATATGTACTAGGTGTTAGGTTTATATTCTAGTTATACCTACTTAAGTCTAAATTGTAAGTCACTAGCTATAGCTTTTAGTTGGTAAGTGACTATAAGCCATAGATGTGTCACTAATTATAAGTCTCAATAGTTAGTCCCTAGCCATAAGTCTTATTTGTTATTCGATAGTTATAAGTCTTACTTATAAGCCATTAGTAATAAAGTTTAGCTGTAAGGTATTGGTTGTACATGTTATTTAATTAATTGGAAAGCGCCCTTGAGAGGATTTTCCCACGAAAACGGCGCTATAGAAGTAATCCAATTATTATTATTAGGATGCGCGATTAAATATTTACACAGTATAGCAGTTTCCTAGTGAGAATAATTGATTAAGAATGGAATATTCCCGTATGTTAAGTTTACTATTCGTCATCAATCACATTCATAATGTAACCATTATTCATTAAAAATACAAATAAACGGTTGTTTACATTACGCGAGTTTGTGATCGCCGTGTATTTAGTGACTGCGGGTTGTAGCGTATTGTATACATATGCAGAGATACTGCTTGCGCTATAGTATGAGTGTCCCGCTGCTTGGGTCTAAGGAAATCTGGCAACGTCGCGTGCCTGGGATCGATGCTCACAGTGCTGTACCCGAGGAGTATATGTTTAATAATATTACATAGGAACCTACCTACTCGTAAATTATTATTATGTACGTAAGTACTTCCACGGTTTGTTTTCTAGCGGGAAAAACATAGCATTACACCAACGATGTTTGAGATTATATTATTATATGCGGACGCTTTTTTATCTTCGTAAAAATACCATTATTTTTGTTCGGCCCGGCGTCGTCGGGGCGATTATGTAACGAATTATTTTACATTTGCAACTAATTACACCACAATCTCCATGTTGTTCGTTTTTTATGGACACGCTATTAGCTTGTTTCGTCCAAATTAGATGAGTGGAACGGCCAGATATTTAGATGAAATTTATACATAGCCTCGGCGCAATAACTTTTTCTCTTTGAGCACAGAAAAGTAAAGCAATAATAATCTTCCTGTTTTGTGAGTCTTAAATTAGTTCTGAACTAGTAGCCACATTTTTACGGGGTAAATAAAATTATGATGCATGTTTTTTTTATGAGTTTTATGAACTGGTAATGTTTTCTTTTATTTGGTCACTTGGTTAACAAGTTAAGCAATACTATGATGACGAATAAATGACCCAGACACTTTCCATTTATATTTCAAAGACGCACAACATCCGTTTGATTTTGGTTGGCTGGTCTGAGTGACATTTCTCCAGATTTATGTTGATAACCTTCGGTCTGGCGAGCAGTTGGACGACATTGTAGATGTTTCAATTTATTCGTTGCGTTGCAGTTTCCATACAAAGCGACAGTTTGATATTTTACCCGTAATAAACGCGGGTAAAGAGTTTTGGATTTAATTCAAGCGCCGTGTAGGTTTTTCTGACATTTACGAATTTCAAATTTACCATTCCACGCATGAATGAATGTTTTACGTATTTCAGATATGATTCTTCAGCGTAGATAATAAATAACAATAACACCAACGTATCCAAAACATTGGAGAATTATATCTTCGTTTACGAACATGGCGCTCACATAAGAAAAGTGAATAAAACGTTTGTTCGTGTTTACACTATTTGCTGCATCCTCTTCGGACTGCACCCCCCAGTTTCGTCGTCGGCTCATAATGCTGTGTGATACGTAACTCAATAATATTATATTTTCATATGAAGCCGTAACTTGGTGATGTGACATTATAATTTAAAAAATAACCAGCTTTTCCCTTCTATTTTTGTATAATGGCACTTAATATGAACTAAACTTGTCAATTTGACTGTCCTAAAACGGGATTTGTTCCTACTTGGGCAGTTAAAGCTTTCTTAAATGTTGATGTTAAATAATGTGTGTTTCAGATAAATAAATATTATTTTTATTATTAAAATAACATTTTATTGAAGTTCATGGAGATTTGCTCTCAATGCCCTTTTACGGTTCTTTTTTAAATCCCCATAAATGCTATTTTTTGGCATATTTTTGGAAACAATTTTCTATCGTAGATCTTTCAGTGCTTGTCATTTGATAAAAATAACAGTATGCAAAGCTTAATAGTATAAATATAAAATGAGATAATTTCCTCAAGTCTGCCCTGCGAACAGACACAAAGCAAAGCAATGTAAAGATGCCCCCAAACTCTAAACGCTCCTTCGATGATTTGCCTTAGCTTCACCGTAGTTTTCTAAATGAGTTTTTTAGATTTGAGATTAAGGCTGACAAATGACTCGCGATGTTCTGCTCTCTTCTGTCTTCCCCGTTCTCTTTGCCCGCTTCAACCATGAAACCAGTTTTTACTGCCCCCGCCTTCATTCGCCTCTTCCTGCCCTCCGCTCCCTCGATACTCTGGTATTACGGTCGTGACTAGTGACGGCAGTTCACGGATTGTCCGAACCCGCCGATCTATCACGACTGATCTATTGACATTTCCGAGTGATCAGGAAGACAGGAGAATAGAATGACCTTACTCTAATTTGCCGGCCATTTGTTTTCTTACAATCTTAATGCCATTGTGAGCAACAAACATTGCAATGCCACTGTGGTACGATTTGTAATAATTTATTGAGTTACAAAAGCCTTTTGTGATGTATGTTCCTACCCACACGTTTTTTTTCATCTGCTCGGTCATTGTTTCCTGCTGTGATGTTTATTTCATTCCATCAATTCGTATTCGACGATTATCTCTCGTGAGCGACTTTTAAATTGATAATTTCTAGTTTTCTTCAGAGTGAGTTGCATTTCTTTATTCTTAATTAATCAATGTTACTTCTTTTTATAAAAAACATTAGCCACTCATCTCACTAGGACAGTCCTGTGTTGTGATGAGTTTTAGTGAAACAGTATAATTATATATACAGTATATAATTTTTTTTTTAAATAACACCAAAGTTATTCAGACTATAAAACAACTATAAAATCTACAGTAAATCTTTAAGTTGGGTCGTACATTTATAGATTACAACAATAATAATTTCATTGTAACCCAAATAACTATCATAAAGTATCCGTGTTCCAATTAGCCACAATCATAGGGGGACCATATTTTTGTTAACAATAAGTAGTGAGGAAATAATAATAGGTAAATAATAATAGGTAAATAATAATAAGTAAATAATAATAAGTAAATAATAATAAGTAAATAACAATCGGTAAATATTAATAAGTAAACATTGATAAGTAAACATTAATAAGTAAACATTAATAAGTAAATAATAATACACGAATAAAAATAAGTAGATATTGATAATATTGTTCGTATACGTATTACAATTGTGTCAGAAATCAATTCAAACTTAATTATAATCCTCAAATATATAATATCCTAAACCGAATGAATGTTACATTGTCACAATTTTAATAGTGGTCTAAAAACGTAAGCCACATTTCAAATCAATTTAATCCTCCGGAAAAAAAATACTTAATAATATTTTAAGGTTTTACCGTACTTGCTGCTCATAAAGCCTTGTTCCCACGGGTAGTTATTATTTGTTTTGAAAGCCGAAACAAATTATGGTTGTGTTAGATAGAGTTTTGACGAGTTTCAGAATGTATTGTGATGTAGAAGGATATGGAAATAATGAAGCAATTAATTTGTCCAACTTTTATTAAAAAAAAAACATTGCTATTATTTAATTTTTTTGTTCCCCCCCATTATTGACACACTTACAATGACGTAAATGGTTAGTAAGGCACCAATTTTCTTTTTTAAAAATGTGTCCGAACTCCTTAAGGTTGGCATTTTCAGTTAATGACGGCCACCAATATCGATAACCAGTGTCTGGCTACCTACTTTTCAAATATGTGTATCATTTCGTAGAATATGTCTCCAAATTAATCAAGATTACTTAATAAAATGAATAATATTTATTTTTAAATTTGAAACACATTATTTAACATCAACCTTTAAGAAAGCTTTGACTGCCCAACTAGAAACAATTCCCGTTTTAGGACAGTCAAATTGACAAGTTTAGTTTATATTAAGTGCCATTATACAAAAATAGAAGGGAAAAAAGCTAGTATTGACATAGTATGGTTAATATAATATATCTAGAAAAAGTATAATAATTAAGTATAAAGATATTATGTATATGTGTTGGATAGGTACTGGTTGGTGCTATGAGGAAAAAATTCGTTTAAAATTGAGTATTAAAATAAATGATAATATTATTGAGTAATATTGATAAGATTGAGTTACGTATCATTCAGATTTATGAGCCGACGACGAAACTCAAGGATGCAGCAAATTATTAATAACATATTAAATATGGTTTATTCAGTAAGTACAAAAAGTAACTTTAGTAAATTGTTTATAACCAAATGTTTGTCCTTTTTCCTTTCCTTGGCTAGGGGTTTTATTCCAGTTAAGATCTTTTCCCAAAGAGCACAAATAATGTAACATAAATTCAGTCAAGTAAATCAAACCATGAGATGGTAATAGTAATAAGGCCAAAGCGTCCCAAACTGCTCCCAACCGTCTGGAGCCAGTGAGACTATGGCATTCCCAATTGGGTAATGTTGTGAGGCTGAAGGTATTGGGGAGGGAAAGGAGAAGGGTGAGAGAAGGTGGGGAAAAGGGGAAATACCTGGCTATTCAGATCTGGTCACCAAACACGGCTAAAAGCCATTTCAAGCAACGTTTCACTTCTGAATGGTGGTTTTTCACCAGGGCGATACTGAGAGTATCTTCCACTGAAGGGTATTACACAATTCCAAGGATATTGTTATAAGCCCTAGATTGATAAAGGATTTACAAAATAATGCATTAAGTAAATTTAAAAACAAAGAGTTTTTTTTATAAACTTTACTGGGTCTTTAATAACTAGAGAAATTTATACCTACTTAATTTGCCCATGGCCCCGGAAGGTTTCCAATTCCAAGTCGTCACCCCGGGTACATTCCGCGTCCTTATTTAGTATTTTTCTGAATATTTGCAGTCCCTTACTTGGCATCTGCCTAATGACCCGTTTTGTATGTCGTTAGGCCTTAACTCCTGTATTCTTTTGTGTTATTATTATTCTTCACGCTTGTTGTCAGTGTATCTTTCTATCATCAGATTTAAAAAAAAACACCGCGGCAAGTGCCAAGTGTACTTTAGACCTGCGGTTATTACAATCATTCCAAGAATACTCGGATGACTCTTGTAAAATGCTCACACCGTGTTGTACCATGATAAATATTAATTAAACGGTGAATAAAATCTCCCAGCTGTCAGTCTGCTCACTATGATTAGACGACCACATATTCAGGCTTTGTTAGTGTTCTAAGGGATTGAAGTTTTTTATTAACATTATTTGCAATTTCGCGCACAAATAAGACACATCAACGTGTGTCATTGTGATAACGTCTATTACATTTATGCCAAATTTCTGCATTTTATTGTTTGATAACGACTATCTAATTTTTGTCCATTGTAATATCGTCACTTTGATAAAACCCATTCTAAATATCTGCATTATATTTTTACATTGCTAAAACTGATCCCTATAATGTCTACATTGTATTTTTACATTGCTAACACTGATCCCTAAATGTCTGCATTGTATTTTTACATTGATAACACCGATCACTAAATGTCTGCATTGTATTTTACATTGATAACACCGATCCCTAAATGTCTACATTGTATTTTTACATTGATAACACCGATCACTAAATGTCTGCATTGTATTTTACATTGATAACACTGATCCCTAAATGTCTGCATTGTATTTTTACATTGATAACACCGATCACTAAATGTCTGCATTGTATTTTACATTGATAACACCGATCCCTAAATGTCTACATTGTATTTTTACATTGATAACACCGATCCTTAAATATCTGCATTGTATCGTGATTTTAAAATCGCCAGTATCGAATGTATTCATTGTATCGTCATTTAGATAACACCAATCGCAAATTTCTGTATTGTATCACAATTTTTATAACTCTTATCTCATATTTCTGCATTGTATCGTCATTTTGATAATACCTATCCTAAATTTCTGCATTGTATCGTTATTTTGATAATATCCCACATTTCTGCAATTTATCATCATGATGACACCTATCCCTAATTTCTGCATTGTACCAAGTTGTAATTTTGATATATTCGGACTCATTCTGAGGGTGGCCCAGTGATAAATAATTTAGAAGTATCCCGATTCGGTACGTACCGCTCCACCCGTTCCTTTCCTGAATTCCTTTAACTCTGGAATTGAATATGAAATCTACCCACTCGTGTAATAGAAAACACGACTGAACGCTCGAGGGTTGCTAGAGCAAGAAAGAACGAAAAAAGGAGAGAATAGACAACATTACGAAGAATGTTGCCTTATGGGGTCGCGGAAAACTATTTTATTTCAAAGCACCAACAGATAAAACATACAATTTGTTGTACCTTAGTAAGCTTTCTTTGAGATGGGTTTTCACAAAAGGGCGCTATAAGTTATGCATTTATTTTCGCACATTTATTAAGGCACAGAATCCAACTTCTGAATTTTCTACAAAACTAGGTTTAAATTCTTCCCAATGTCCCTATTCACGTATTCCCACCGTCCTTTTCTACCGAATGAAATTTATCAGTTTCCTTTTTAAATGTTCATACAAATAAACTTTTACTTCGATGACATAGTAACAGTACATTCCCTCATACTATAGCCCGGCGAGTAAGACGTTCGGCTGGCAGTCGGACGGATTGGGTATCACAATTACTCTCTTTGTCCTAAGAATTTACAAAGGGTCTTGTACCTATTCTGTTATCTTAGGGTTTATAGCTACTTTAAAGAAAAAATAATCGCATGAACTATTTTGATTATATTGTTTTTTAAGCCTTTATATACCTTAGAAGTGATTTTTTTATTTTTATATGAATACCCCCCAAGAGTCCCAACTTCTCCCAACCGTCTGGAGCCAGTGAGACTATGGCATCCCCAATTGGAGAATGTTGTGAGGCTGAAGGTATTGTGGAGGGGAAGAGGAAGATGGGGAAATACCTGGCTATACAGATCTGGTCACCAAACACGGCTAAAAGCCATTGTAAGCAACGTTTCAATTCTGAATGGTGGTCGTTCACCAGGGCGATACTGAGAGTATCTTCCACTTTGGAACGTGCGCAAATATATAATATATATTATTTTAAAATTAATTAATTGTGAAACAGCACAAATTAATTAAATAAAATTTACTTACGCACGCCGGGATTTGAACCCGCGACCTTCGTTAATTTTAATTCTTTTTAACGATAATTTACGTTTGCGGTATTTTGAAAACATTTTTTTAGTCTTAAGCGCACTTCAGTTCACCTTAGGTCACGTTGTCATAAACTAACACACGCTGTTGACTTTTTTTCCGCAATGACGTATGTGTTTATTCAACTATCCAAATACTTACTCAGCGGAGGCATTCAAGGTTTCCTAGCAACCAACCCGGGTTATGTGATCAGTGCCGGACCTAGGTGGAGCCAAAGGGGTGGACGCCCCTGGCTGCACATCTGGGGGCGGTAAAACTGTCTGAAATTTTCCAAACCTGAAATTTAAAAAAAAATCCTTCCCTCTATTTTTCCCCCTTTTATCACTACATATTATTTATTCACAATAAATTGTTTACGACCATCACAATCGGCCCTGCTTCTATGTTTCTATGTCTATGCAATGGGAATGTTCGTATTACTGGTGGAGCACGATGCTCCTTCAGGTTGTACCGCTATATCTACATGACCCATCAGACAATGGCTCTTTACTAAGAATAGCGAGGTGCATGAGTGTGGAAGAAACTTGATGATAATGTGTTGCTTGACCATGTTGTTGTAGTACCTTCTTGTGTTCTGGAAGATGTTCAGTTCCCTGATAGAAGAGAATCAATTGGAATTGAAATGGAATGGATGAAATATCCCCGCAAAGACAGCGTTAGCCACAATTGATTTATATTTATTTAAAAAAATAAAATAATAACTTTGTTTACATCACTTTTATTTATACTTTTGCCGACCGGTTTTCGCTACTATCGTAGCTTCTTCAGGACAGTATACAACTAAACTATGAAGGAAGATACACATAAGATGTCTAAATAATAATGGGTTCTCCGAATTTGCCAACCATATTTAGAACATTCAATAAAAATACAGGCACTAGTTTACCGCATAAAAATGGAACCGGCATTCGACTAGATAACTCAGAAGCGTTAGAAATAAGGACAGCTAAAAACACTAATAGTAGACTCATAAATAATCAAATAAATTTAAATAAAAGTCCAATTCTTAAATTATTCCCAATAAACAAAATACACACCCTTCCCGGTCAGCAGGTACCTGCTGATCTCCCACCCTTGGCCCTCCACTCGCCTGTTTTTATCAATCTATAACACATGTGTATCTTAGTTAATAGTTTAGTTGTTTACTGCCCTGAAGAAGCTTCGGCAGTAGCGAAACCCGGTCGGAAAAATTATAAATAAAAGTGATGTTGTTGTTTCTTTATTTTTTTATTATAATGTCACATCACCAAGTTACCGCTTCATATGAAAATGATTTATATTTATAATTAAAAACAAAACACTTTTATTTAGGGGTATAGCAACACGGGCTCCGGGCCGTTTCAGATGAATAATAATAATTTTATTTTTAATTTATTCTGCAGATAATGATAATATGGAGATATGCAATGCCGATAAGCACCTTTATAAATGAATTTCTTATATGATATGACAAGCAGTGGAGGAATGTCGATTGTCACGTGATTTGTCGACGTTTTTGTTGGTATTTGCGAACATGACAGTGTTTCTTTATTATTATTTTTGAATATCGTGCAATTTGACGATTCGTTCTTAAAAAAATGTTTAATACGAATATAACAATTTACGCAAGAAACTGGCATTTGTAATTAATTTATTTTAATAAAATTTAAAACACGTCAATTGCAGAAAAAAAATCTATTAATTCTTGCAAAATACTATTCCATACAAATTTGATATTAACAAATCCCAAAGACGCTGCTAAAACATGGAGATGATATATTCCTAAGTTTTGCACGTTTCTACGATTTTCCGCTGAAGCGCCGAAGTGCTGAATTCATATCGCACGTATGGGATTTATTTCGGACTCACTCTCGGGCAGAATTAAGGCGGACGTGTGGATTTTTTTAGCAATGAATTTGAATGGCGCGCTGTTCGACGTGCGATAAAATTTGTCTTATTATCGTATCTTTTTATAGACGCACTTTAGAGAAAATCGCCAATGTTCGTGATGATAGAACAATAGGGGGTAACATTGACAGTCTTCCTCAGTGTGAGAGTTATTTGTTCGAAACATCATATCATTCGATTATGCCTTCACTAATTGGAAGATAATATTAGACCGCCTATAGAATTGCTGGGGGTATACTGCATTTTGCCAGGCTGACAACTCGTTAATAGGTGTCGACGACAATTACATTTCTAGCGAACCCTTTTCAGCTATGAATGCATGAAGTGGACATTGGCAGTAATATTCTTTGTGGTGCATACTTTATAGCATTGGCATTTCAATTTCCGCCAGTGACAGAGGGTATTATAATAATGGCTTCAATGTCCATGGAACGGGCGTCAATATATATTTTATTTCTGATTGAAAATGATTTGCTGTGGTCGTCTTTATGTATTTTGCTACTCGCGGTGTGTGTTGCGCGACGTTCTAAAGGTCCCGATGATAAATACCGTTCTCAGAATATCGAAAAAAGTTTAGGGTTTATATTAGCTTCACGTCAAAATAAAGAGCACGAGGCTCATGCACAGAATTAAATTTAACTAATATTTGTATAACTTTGCGTATCAATCAACTCAAGAAGGTAAATAGTGGTAAGTGTGTATCAGTAAATTAAATACAAAGTTACTTTGATTTAATTCGTTAAAAAGCCCGATGAAGTTTGGGATGTTTTAACCCTTTAGGTGCCACCGAACGATGTATCGTCCCGATACATTATTGTACTCGAGTGTCACTGAAAGATTATATATAGCTCGAGCCATAAAATTCGCCACGCGTTATCCACGGTTCTAAAATTACATCACATTATTGAAAACATGTGTCTAAAAATAAAAGTAATAAAAAAAAATATATATATTCATGGATTATCGACACTTCTCCAGCATTTAAAAAAAATACGTGTGTCACCTAAAGGTTTAAGCCTTAGAACAGTTTTCTTTATATATATAATTTATTATATTTGACTATACGCCCATCTGGGCTTTTATATCGATTTTTAGAACAGAATATAATGAGCTTTCTAAAATTATAAGTACATCACAGAGAAAATAATACACAGAGATGCCCCACCACGTAAGGGGAAGAAACCAAAATAAGGGGGGCTAGCTAGGTAATTTATTAAATGAATTAAAAATTACTTTGTATTCACCACTTTATATTAATATACACATATTAACATGTTTCAAAAGCGATGCTTTTTTCATCAGGAATATATAGAATACTAAAAAATAATAATGTAAGTATAGACAAATGATAAACATAGAATACAATAATGTAAGAATAGACAAATTATAAGCGTAAACAAAAATTTATTAAAGTAGGTAAGTAATTAATCAAATATGTTAATAAAAAAATATTTCAAAACATTGAATAACAAATTTATATTGGAAATTAAAAAAATAAATTCAAGTGATTAAATATTATTAATTAAATTTAATTCAATATTAACGCTTCTTCGGATTATTTTACTATAATTCAAGCTAGCTGTTGCATACATTTATATCGTCGACGACGGGATGACTCGGGGAAGGGTGATCTATGTTTTGAGCAGGGTTCCGAAGAGTAACTATGCAAATTTGATCGAGATCGGTCGAAGGATTGTATATAGAAACAGCGGGAACGACGGAGAGACGTACATTCAATTTTATATAGATGAGTGTACTGCCGTTGCCGTTCACGTCCACCTTGCACCTGATGAGTCGGTGCCCGTTGAAGCGGGTGAATGGATACAATTTACAAGTATAATTTCCCCCGCCGCTCCGCTGATAGAATCTGTTACTCATGTTCTAATAATACGGTTAAAACATTTGACGTCAAAAACACTAATAGGAACCGTGCGTTGTAATAATAATCGGGACATAATTAAAATTTTACAACATCGCGACTATTTTGAACACCTTCGTTATTTTCATTTCCTATCTACACCTGGATTGGGATTGCAGCGCTGTTGCCGCTGTGGTTTTTTTTAGCTTTCGCGGTTTCTGCTTTAATAGCTTTGTCATTGTCTTACTTCATAGCATCAATGCGCAATAATATAAAAAACATTCATTTCGGAATATATAATATTATCGCCCTCAGAGCAAATTTGAGGATCTCGCTTAACATATTGAGAGGCTCCAGAATGTTTTTTTGTTACAGTGATTTTTTTATGATCCTTCACTGCACTGAAATTTTTTGGCTGTGCCAAATTAAAAGACAGTATCCAACATTTAAAAAAAATGCATTTTCGTAGATGTTGTCTTATTTGCGATGTCTGGAATGAATATTATAAATCAGAAAAATATATTTATAGAAATATTGTATTGCATATCCGGTAGGCAGTATCTACCACCGTATTTACAAATCCCAATTTAAAAGCCTGTATCTACAATTTCCAATTTATGCATGAAAGCATCTACGCGTAGATATATCCTTTAATTTGGGAAAAAGTACTTACTGTCTTTTATATGGGAATATTATTGGTTATGCCAATCATATTCCCATATCAAAGACAGTAAGTAATATACTTTAATTCCCATTTTTTTTTTAATTATTATTTTTTTTATGAAATTGAAGTAACATTTTGAATCACTTTCATTGATTTTCACCATCAAATATCCACCTTAAACTAGCAAATTTTTCTTTTCTCTCTTAGTGAGTGAACTTATTTTGCATATTTTACTGAGTATTCTTTTTCTATGTTTTTCTTTTTTTCTCCCTCTTATTTTACGTACCTAATGTTATTTTTTGTTTGTATTATGTACACTTATGTAACGTATTGCATTGCACTACCCCTGCGGACCTTCTGGAATAAAGAACTTTTACAATTATATTAGGTTATAGAGCGCACTTGAGGTGAACCTTTACAAAACTGCGCTATACAAATTTACTCTTATTATTATTGAATTTAATAAATTATCGTAAATATCTATATGACGAAGGCAACAAACACATCCATAGTTTGTACTTGTATTTTGTGCCAACATCGAATTATTTATTTTTCTAATAATCCCAGTTTAAAAGATATGATTTATAAAATTAAAAATTTTACAATATTGAAAATAATTTTTAATGCATGTCGTATTTGTGTATTTAAATAATGCAAAATAAAATCCAAATTGTGTTTTTTAATTGGCAAGTGTAAAACGCATTTTCATATTTTCTAAACAATTTGCTATTTGTTACTGTCTTTTAATTTAGGACAGCCGTTTTTTCAATGTTCAAATTTTAAGCAATATACATGTCAAATAAATAAATAAACAGGTTTTTCTTCAACAACATTACCCGTGCAGACAATTTGATAGGAAACCTTTTGGCTCTGACATCGTCTTAGGACGGATTTATCCGTTGGTTCACATACTTTATATATTTATATATACGGCACAACCAAGGTATGAACAGTGTAAATTCAACTACAATAACAAACAAACAACAAATATAAGATTAACCAACATAAAGTAAAAAGGATAATGTTTAAAAACGTATAGAGCGCAAAAAAATTATAAATTTTAAATTTTAAGTATAAAAAAAAAAGTCTTAAAATATTGCAAATGTTATCAATATTTAATGTAATAATTCCTTAACAGAATTTAACTGGTGATCTTTTTTTACGATACTAGTTTTACAGTTTTGCATTCTTTATTCCACTTTAAACCCGTTCCTGCGCTCTAAAGAGTCAATCAAGCAAATTTGAATTAGTTGCTGGAGGAATTTAATAAGTTTTACTGCGGTGGACGTGTTAGACTCTCGAACTGCTTGCAATTGACAGGTGCCCGTTAGGTCCGACATTTTGATATTTGGACAGTTTCTGGTCGTCGTCCTATCCCCTAAATTATTAATTTATATAATTACCTTTAGCACGCACAGCCTAATGTTATGAAAGTCTGCTGTTATTGTTCAGTATTGTTCAGGACGTTTTCTCATTGTGGCCGACGTTAGAGTAACTGTCCCAAAAGTAGCAAATATCACCTCTTTTTTCTTATACGTATTTCTAAACAATTGAAGAATGTGACGTTTTATTTTATTTTTTAACAGTAAATGAACATTGGACAGCTAACTAACTCGATAGCTAACTAACTAACTAACCATCACGCATTAGGCAGAAATGATGGACCGCCAAACAACTCGATCTTGGCATACACTTCATGCTTCATTCGCATTCATACATCGTCTCATACATTCTCTTCTATTATTCCGACTTCTGACATGGCCCGACTCGAGTATTTGATTCACTTGATCGTGCCATGTCTTCCTCGGGTGTTCCCGGCTTCTTCTTCCATTCACATTCGCGTCATATGTTCTTACACTCTTTTCTTCGGTCATTTGCTCTACATGCCCAAATCATCTAAGCTTCACTTTCTTAATCTTACTTATTACACTTACATCAGCCTTACATTCTTTACGAACCCAATATTTTTCACACGATCATACACACATTCCCCTCAGAGAACATAGCTCCGTTGGTCTTAAAATCCATACATAAAGAAAGTGTGCAAATTTGATGACGCCAGAGCCGATTTCAGGTTTTGCTGATACAAACTAAACAACTTTTCAGCTTTTCGTAGGATTAAAACGTACGTATTTTGAGTTTTGTTCAAAGATTTTTAAGATTTTGGTGATTTTCTCCGGGTTTTAATATTATGATTGTTGAGTTGTGCCTTGCTCAGTTAGGCTGCCGCAATTTGTGTGAGCAACGCAGCGCGACTGGTTCCGTCGCTCGCCACCATTTTGGTTGAAATCGAACAAAAAACAGGAAATTTCTTTGTTTCGAGCCTTGTGCACCTCGTCGGTCGCTTCGGGCGTCTGGCTTCGTCGCAACCACAAACCATTTTATTTCACTCGATTCCATAACAAAAATATTAATGACAAGTTATTAAGTGTTTTATTTTATCAATACTGTGGAATTCCACCTTGTGGATTGATGGATTTCTCTCACTAGGGCGGTTTTTAGAGTATTTTCCGAGCTGGATTTCAAATACAATTTATTAACTGGCATTTTGGCGGGTTTTGAAACCGCAACCTCTACACCAAGCACCTCGTCGCTTTATGGAGGTCGCCAATTACTATTTAATTCATAATTACGTTTAACGGTCAGCACTAAAAAATAACGCAAGAAATACTATGACTTATTTATCCGAGTATTCTATAATTAACTATATTGTAGTTAGGAAAATGTATGATTTTAGGTTCGATATGAAATACGTACTGGAGTTTTAGGTAAAACGTTCGAAAATGCCTTCAGTGGTTTTCAAACTGCACCTTTTACAAACATTTTGGTATGTATTTCATAGAATTTAAAAGATTACAGTTTGAGGACATTTGTCACTGTAAACCTTATACATTTTCTCAACTATTCTACCACTAGTGTATAGTATTTACAGATAAATCATTCCTAGTATTTCTTCCCCTAGTGTCGGCCTACCAAGAAGTTAACGTACAAGAATTTAGTTTATTTTATTTTATTGGCCTCCAGGAAGTGTCCTATAATCCTATAGTAAACGAAAGTCGTTAAATATATTTACATTCCAGTCCCGTCCACCTCTGCTTGCATTATAGGCGGATTTGTATTTTCAATAAACATTATTATTATTTTTAGTACAACTTGCCGCCGACCTTGGCCCGTGCATCGATTTCCACCAACTTCCATGGTTATCGTCCAATAACATTAATCTAATAACACTCATGGCTGAACTTGATGATTTATATGTCGTAAAGATAAGTTGGTGGCAGAATGTTGTGGCACTCGCTGACTTGTGACTGTAAACACACATTGCAGTCAGCTAAGCGGTGATTTTAGCGATACACGCTTCCAGGGTAGGCATTTAACACAAGCAGTAATGACCTCTTAATGTGTACTGCAGTGGTGGGCGAAGCGGCTCGGTTTAGTGAGCCGGATCACTAAATCAGCTCTCTGTAAAGACAATCCACATGAAAACTGGACGAAAAAGGTATCGTGTAAGAGCGTCTTAAGAACGTCTTTAGGAGGGCCAAGGGAGCGAGGGAGAGGGCATGGGGGACGCGAACCGTCGTTCAAAGGAGCCGGATCCGGTACACTACAAAGAGCTGATTTAGTGATCCGGCTCACTAAACCGAGCCGCTTCGCCCACCACTAGTGTACTGCATGTTACGTTTATTTACCCGATCGTTTTATGTTTGAACATAAACTATAGTATCTCTCTATAAATGTATTAGTATTAGTGGCACTGCCCTGCCCTGCCACCTTGCTCACATTATAATGAATTCTATTCATATTTTTTAATATGTTATTTGTTTTTTTTTCTGAAATCAATACATATTTGAATATAATCAAAGTGTCTTCCGTTCGATTGTGAATGCATATTTAATATAATATAATTTCATCGTTATTTCCTCTGCCACTCCTCATGTTTTACCGCTTAGCGGTTAATTGATATTTGTATTACCTTTGTCTTATTGTCTACTCAGTGTACTGCATTGAAACTTATTTATTGCAATTGCTGTGAAGTGAACACACTTTACGATAAATTTATCATCACGATTTATGCACAAACCTTCCGCAATAACTAGAACACGGCGATCTACGTGTAAAATGTGTATTATTAATGCAAAAAAAAGTCATGTCTTTGTAGGCAAATTAAAAATAAATAAAAATTATGTATCCACTGACATCAGAATTGATAGACTTGCCCCTAGTACAATTTCGACGGCTGGAAACAAAGGTCACGTGACACTCATTTTGACACCAGTTCAGTTATCCGCCTTTAACGTTCGTTTCGCGTGATTTTGACTGCAGTAAGCAAATTACAAAACATTCATAAAGAGGGTCAAACTAAATACTCTTACAAAACATTCAGGTTTTGTAAACAAGCCGAACCTTTTTTTTTTACTTATTTGCTGTTTTAGTTAGGGCACCTATATTTATTATTTGATCTGTGTATGTAACGTTGTATTTAACAACGTCTTAGGACAAGCTAACCCTTAATATTACATTTTTGAATGCTTTAGAACCTTTAATTCTATAATATTTAAGGTCTGTACACCATATTTACGTAACTTTTTAATTTTTCACTAATATTATTGATTACATTTTAATTATGTATTTCTTTCTACTCTCTTATACTTGGAATCGACCATTTGGAAATACCCTTGAAGGGGGAAAGCCGAATACAATAATTATATTCTGTATAACTATAGTCGTCGGTTGTGTATTGTGAGTTTCTCTGTCAATCTAATTGACTGTAGGCGGATAAGCTTCAGCGGCGTGACTCGTCCCCGCAAGGTTGGTTGGTCCACGAGAGATCAACGCCTGAACTCATTGCCCGAGATCACAACACTCGCCGCAGCCTCACTCATCTCGCTTCGTTTATTAATATCCCGGTTCTATTCACGCGAAGCGGTTCAGTGTTCACCAGACTGTGATGCGGCCACACTCTGGAGGAATCTGTTTCGCGGTTTCGGTCAGACTTGAGGGTTTCCGAGAATGAAGACCTTGGGAATACTCGGTACTCCGCCCTTTGAGCTGCTGTAAAGGGATTGTTTAGCAAATAGCAAAGTTTCTTAGCAATACGTCGAGATGGACTAGCTGCACAAGGTGTGGTCAACACTGCAGCACTTTTATATATTATACAGTGCTCTTAGATATTACCATTCTGCGTGATTGATTGCCTCCATTGCTTCAAGTGCAGAAATAGTATAATGTTCAAATTCATACTTGGCTGTTCTTCGAAGATAGTCTTACCCAAAGTAAAAAAAAAACGCCCAGCTCGGCAGATACTGATATATGACGGACTGTTGTTGGGTTGCTTCTCATCCAACGTTTTATTTTTATATTGTCAAATAAGATTGTATTGCGTAGTTCTTATCTTGATATACAGCTTTACGTGTTTTTTTTAACATAGTTTGTGTCCCCCCCCTAACTTCCAATATTGGCTTATTAGGTTGCCATGAATACGGGTCGATTAAATTCCAACCTCCTCCCAATTCACAGAGCACGTGTTCCAAATTCTAACAAATCAGTGCCCCTCGGTGTACCGGTCGCACCTGGACAGGAGTACTCCTAGCTGGGGTGGTACAATCGTATCGATATAGTATGTATCCCCGAACTCCTTACCCCTGACACAATAATAACGATGCCTTAATCCACACGTTCTTGATCATGTCTGTTTAAATACTGGGACTGAGAATGTGTAAAGATAGCGCATTTGAGGAAACCTCACATAAAAACAACGTGCGGTTTGACTTTGTAAGTTTTGTGTTCTTCAGTGTGTAAGGATTGCGCATCCTGTTACTGTTAGAGTTCAACCGAATGCTCTATACAAATACGGTGTATTGCGTTACTGCAGATACAAAACATTTTTAGCGTCTGGTTCACACAACAAAGACAAGAATATCGAGATTTCAATCCATATTTGCCATTGTTAATGCCGGTTCAATGTCCCCAGTTGAATGTACCACGTTATTGGCCTTCTTTGGCTGTAAGATACGCCAACATCTTTTCGAACTTTGACCGCACAAACATTGCCAAATCAACTCTTTCTACATATTAATGCGTTACGTCACCTAGAACCAAATAAAAAGGTGCTGAGTTCTTGAAAAGTGTTGGCAAATACCTCTTAAATCTCAACTATTCGAAAGAGCTACTCCAAACCTAATCGCAAATCTTCTCTCCACTGACACATGATATTCCGTCATATATTTTTTCTTATTCGTTCAGTCTTTCACTGTTCATTCATGACCAATCTGATAATGTTCCTTCGGCGTATGCATGTCTTGTTAACTTAAGGTTTCATTCTCAAAGTATTTTATAGGTGCAGTTTTCATAATAATAGTTTTGTTAAATATTTGGTAGGAATGTAAAAATGCAAGTTTGCACTTACAACCCAGCAGTTTATGTTCTAATATCTGCAGTTCGGCACTGCAGCAAGGCTGCAGTTAAATGTCCCTAAGCATCACTTTGTAGGTTGCTAACTCAAGCAATACCACAAATGATTTACCTGAAAATTCTATGCGAATAGTTAGGAAAATGTATTCGGTTTCAAAAAATATAAATCCTCAAACTAATCCTTAAATTCTATGAAATACGTCGCAAAATGTCTGAGAATATGTGCAGTTTGAAAAACAATTTTTTTTTTTTTTATATGAATACCTCACAAGAGTCCCAACTGCTCCCAACCGTCTGGAGCCAGTGAGACTATGACATTACCAATTGGGGAATGTTGTGAGGCTGAAGGTATTGGGGAGGGGAAGGAGAAGGGGGAGAGGAAGGTTGGGAATACCTGGCTATTCAGATCTGGTCACCAAACACAGCTAAAAGCCATTTCAAGCAACGTTTCAATTCTGAATGGTGGTCTTTCACCAGGGCGATACTGAGAGTATCTTCCACTCTGAGACACACAAATGAAAGCAATTTTGAAAGTTTTACCTAAAATTACGCTTTGAGGATTATTGTATTTTGAACCCTTATCCATTTTACTAATAGTATATAATGAACATAAATCATTCGTAGTATTTCTTGAGTTAGTAATCTGCAAAGTCTGCGTATTTTTGGGTGCTGACCGTTAAACTTGGAAAAACTGAGTAACTGGTAAATACGCTTTTCAGTAAAAACGCGTCCAGCCCTCCGGTATGATCGCAAACCTCCCGCGTTTAAAGCTCTCTGCGCCGAACATTTTGCTGTTTTATAAATAAGGCTTGAAAAGAAGGCGGGGGGAATAAAGCTCACGCAAATGTGTATATTTGGTTTCCGAACCAAAAGTTTTCTTTCCCCCACGTTATTTGTTTCATACGTACATAACATTTTATGAATATTACTTTGTAAGCAGGTAATTAATAGTATTTCTAGTAACGCAATGCTTTGTGCACATGTTCGCTTAATCTCAGAAGTTTTGGTAACCCTTTGTACTTCCACCTTCCTGCCGAAAGAAAGGCAACCGACCGCCTTTATCTTTTTGTAGTCTGCTTGTGGTTGTCGTGTGTGTATTCGGCATTAAATTACGCATAGAAAATAATATGTGTAGAGAGGCCACAGTGGTTAAGTTACCAGGGGACGTGGCCGGGTGCACAGTGCACAGTGCACAACTAATAACTACTTACAGATAGGCTGTGGTAATATACTCGTACTTGTATTTCTACGTAATAAATTAAACCGTATTGGTGAAGACGTAATCAGGGCACGACGAATCCAGGTCGCCCTGTGTCCAAATTAATCAATAGTTCTTGTAAAATGCTGCTCGTCAATGTGGATTTCTTTCTCTAACCTGTTGTGAAATTTAAAAGATGTATCGCTTTCTAAACCTATTTTTTACATGATGTTATTGTGGTGCATTTTTGAGAAACCGGTTGTAATAATTTTACTGCTATCGATTTTTTGTGTAATTGTTAAACCGACACAAGCCAGACATTTAATTTATTGAGTTATCTATATATAAAAATCAATGTAAGTTTGTTTGTTTGTCCTCGATTTATCACCGAAAATTACACTTCCCGTTTCGCTGAAAATAGCAGTTTGTTTTTATTAGTGCCGGGAAGGTTTAGAAAGTAGTTTGAATGAGATCCAATATGTAAAACTGTTGCTATAACGTTTTAAAATTAGTATGAAAATCATTGAATCCGACAAATGTTTTATTTAGGTTAGCCCATAGATATAACGCTCTGGTTAGCCACAGATTGCATATTCAAAAGAAGAAGGTGTTTTTGGGTAGAATATTTTCGAAATGGAAAACACGAGTAGGTACCTACTTAAGAACTTTATGATTTAGATATATTTAAAAAAAAATAAACGTTTGGAATGAAATAAAATATTCAAATGAATGTTTCTTTATTTGTAGAAATAGTTACTTTCGCTGTCAAATCGATTATGGCACCCAAATGACAAGCAAGAATTCACAACTTCATAACTTTATTCCAAAAAACAAACCCAAGCAAGGCCGGGTACACATCAGCTAGTTAATTATATAAACAGAGGTTTTATACGTTATTGATGTATAATTAAACTATATAATTGAAAGTATAAGTAATATTTATATCTATTAATGCTGCCTAATTTCTAGTACTTAATATTCATTACTTATATGTAGCCCTGTTTATTATGTTCAACTACGTATTCTTATTGTTATTAACATGCGTTTCTCCTCTCTCAAACTCAAGAGCCGGTTCTCTACATTGGCGTAGTAATTATTTCTAAGTGCGATAGTCTAGTTTGTGTGAAGTTTACTCCAACCCTTTAATAAAATTCCTATTGAATACACCCTCACTATAAAGGAAAACGCCCTGATTAGCTCCACCTTAATTAAACCTTGTAGAATTTACCCTCGATAAAACATAAAGAAAAATATTCTGAGCTTTGTTTGTTCAAGACTTTACCTGTATATTTGTCTTCAATTCATATAGATTTTAAATACTATTTATAAGTTGCATCAATTTGTTAGTACATAATTATCAAAATATCATTATTGTTTTAACAGTAGGTGGTAATGAATCGACCCTTTCTGTGAGTTTAATAAATTTAGCCATTAAGCACCTAATATATACTAATCCTACCATTTAAAAAAATATTTACTAGTCTAAATAGCAGCCAAATTTGGCACGGACGAGTATTAAAACGCTTCAAGTGCAATGTGATAATAATTTAGTATTGTGCTCGTTAGTTCTGACACTGGCTGGCCCCATGAATCGGGGAGTAGTAACGTGAGGGTAGATGTCAAATGATTTTTTTTATTAGAGGAAATCGGGCTATTCTTATGTTGGTACAATTAAAATGTTAAATAGAATAGTAGCAATATGTTTCCAATAACAAATTAACGCTCCCATTCCGATGGGGTAATACACTTACTCCAAATGAGAGTTTTGTGCGATATCTAAGTTTTCTTTTACATTGGTACTCTATAATTTAGGTAATCCTAGAAAAACTATTCGGTAATAAATCTGCATTTAAAAAAATATCCCTTATATTTTTTTAAGATATTAAATTATATCTATCAAATTGCGACGAAATTACTCCCCCCCCCCTCGATCCACTAATTTAAAAAAAATTCATCGCCGTAAGCAAACAGCGAGTGTGGTTGTAAATGGTGATTTTTCTGGAAAGGACTACATATACGAGTATTTGAGTCACGCTCGCTTTCGTACCGTCTTTTACCGTTTTGCATTATTTATTGATATTTTTTTAATGAAGTATAAATCAAATTTAATAATGTTATTATCAAGTTCTGCAAGTATTTTTAGTTTTTATTATTGTGACAGCTGTTTCGACGTTTAAGTTGAGTTTGAAAATGGCCTTAAACGCCGAAACAGCCGTCACAATAATAAAAAAAAACTAAAAATACTTGCAGAACTTGATAATAACATCATTAAATTTGATTTACATTAAATTAAAAATAAACAAATAAATGGAGTTCTACGAATTAAACACAAAAACAATTAATATATTCATTGATCGACTGCTGGCCGGAGATGGGCGATATCGAAGTGTTACTGGAAAAGGGGAATAATAAGAGTCACGGTCGCTTGGCGATTTTATGGGGGACCCTAGTGATCTTCCTTCGGGTCGAACGTAATTTTTTTACCTTCAGGTACGTAAAGGTTAAGGAAAATTGAACACTTTTTTTAAGAAGTTAAGAGAAACTACTAACTACTTGTAACGTAAACTCCAGTATTTTAAAAATTATCGGGCAAGTATAAACTACTTTAGAAAACCTGTTTTTATCATGCAATTTGAATGTATGTTTTCTGTAGCCGCCTTGAATGAACTTTTGATTTAGATGACAACAACTGCTGTGTATGAACCTTAAAATGTTTTTTTTATACCTTTTCTCTTCGCTCAGCGTTGAGAAACATCAATCAATCTCAGTGTTTTCATTATGGGGGTCATTAAACCACACTCGACTCTTGCGTTGGTCGGCGTTTCTCCGCGTATAATTTATTTGGTGTTGGTATATAATATCTTATCGTAATTGATCGTTGGACCTTGGACGCTATTGACTAAATCGACGATTGCAGCATGCGTAGTTACGCGAGATGACAATGTCGCCGAGATGTCGTTAGCCATGTTGTAATCCGTTTGCTTAGATAGCTTTTTAGTTTAAATGCACGCACTTGTAGTTCTTCGCATGAACGTCATTTAAAGCTACCCCCGGGCAGTCTTGAATCAAGTTCTGCCGACGAATGTTGCTACAAGATCTTGTGGTATTTAAACAATCGATAATTGCACTTTAACAAAGCGAGCAAATCAAATTGCAAATAAATTGGTCATCGAGTTATTTAAACTGTAGTACTGAATATATATTTATCATGTCTACATACCTATATTATGATAATAAAACAGTAGATAGGTGGTACTTAAGGTAAGATAATAAATAAAATTATGGATGTCTTTAAATTTAACACAAAAACAAAATTATGCACTGTTTCTGTCCATATAAAATTTGCCTGTAGCGACTAATTTTATATGGTTTCTTCTTTATTTATTTTTATAATTATTAATTTAAAATATTTTATAAAAGTCCCGATAAATTACTTTTTAGTAGTTTATCTAACTGAAGCTTGTTATTCAAAACCTTATTCTAAATTTACAGTTATGGTCAAGTCACAAAATATATAAATGTATATAAAATATTATTTACTCTTTAATATGTGTGTATAATTAGGAGTATTCCTATATTTTGAGGGTCTTTTCATTCACCTTTTTACTGTCACAGCTAAACGTTCTTGTAATGAATCAACAGCATGTTTTAGCGCAGAATCGTATTTTTTTTATATCACTGCGAGAATTGCATTTTCACACGGTGCGGACTGGAGGGAGATATGTGCCAAAGAAAGCCATTATTTTCGCATTTACGTACATTTATAATTATAAATCTCTCGTTCCTGAGATTCGTTATGTAAGATAAAAGTCTGGGGAAAGCCAAGAAGACGATTTAACAACGATGCAAGTTTCGTCATTATCACCATCGTTTATCTTTCGGTTTCGACGAGGATATTTGTTGATTCTCGAGTTGCTGAAAACTATCTTGGTGGCTTCCCTCCTTTTTATCTTTCTCCGCCCCCTTTCTGCAGAATGTTGCCTATGTTCTTCTTGTATTGGACTCCACCACTGACCTCAGGAGTCTTCCAATTGGTTCTATCTGTTGCTGCTTGTTCCCAGAAGTCGCCGTTTATATTTGATATTTGGACGTTAGCCTTTATGGATAATGCACGTGAAATGTTCATTTTGGCCTCCGGTTGAGCGTTAGCCCCGACTCAGTTTGGAGCACAATTTCCGCTTTGGCAATTCACTTTCAAGCATTTTGATTACCTACCCAGCCCCAACGAATGATAGTAACATCGATGCTATTAATGTGTTGAATAATACCTCATTTCATTTGCAATGTAAAGGTTGGCTTTGTGTAAATTTTCTCTTTAAATGTACATCATAATTTTTTTTTTAACATCGAAGACAATATTTCGCAAACAAACAAAAACACACACAATGAACGTTGATCAACAATTTGAGTGTATTGGTAGGTAAGTACGTCCACAATTCACAATACGCCTCGAGTCATAGCAGATGCATTGAGGCAGTACGAGTGCAGTGTACAGTTCGCGGTATATTGTGTTGAAGGCCGTTTTACCGTTACCAAGTAGTAAGTCGTCGAGACTATTAACTCTTGCGAAGATATGGCACAACTCTACACATCATACATACATGCACACTGACTAAGGATAATCGTATGCAGAGAGGCTTGGAACAGATACATACAATATTTTTATTTGTTATATAATAAAAATAATTCACATTAAAGTATTGATGAACATAATCAAATGTTGTTTCGAATTAATCACTCGGGAATTATCAAACAATGCAACTATTATAAGTTACATTATTATTACAGTAATTAACACCATCGTTTCAACAAAATGTCATCCAAGACAGGAAAAACATGGTATGGGTACAATATTAATTACTTTATCATTACGCATTTCATTCGACGGAATTTTGAAATTTCGAATTTTACTAATTTATCAGATTGAACTTTCATCACGTCAATACATTTCGATTCAAAATAAGCTATTTTCATTATTCCCAGTGCTACTTTTGACTAGAACCAATAATCGATATTGATTTCATTCGGTTGTTCCATGCGATGTACATAAATATAATTAAGGATTCTGACAGTTGGCAAACCAAACTTTTAGCTTGTTATTTCACTTATTAATAATAATAAATGGTCAATTTTTCTGATTGCCTTTTAGTGACCAAAATCACCTCAAGGGAGCTTTACATCTTGTTAAAGTTTTTAACCCTTTTTATATATGTTTATTATGTATGTTTTTTATATTTTTCTTAAAAGTTTCGAAATTGTTTTCTGACCTCAAACCAAATGGAAGGTCACTCCGATAATGTGGGTCCAGTACATTGAAAGCTTTACAGTCTGTTGGACGTATTAGAACTGGCCGACCTAAGCGTGAGTCGTCTTATAAGAAAGTAAGATTGTCCCACACGCAGAGATCAGCCAAGTATGATGGTGCCACTCCGTTGAGTGCCTTATATACCATAAGACGAATTTTAAACTGAACTCTTTCTCCTCTATCTCCGATGCGATTGGTTATTTTCCCATTACTTCCCCCATACGCCAATGTAAATCGTTAAAAATAGAAATCACTAAAAAGGCATAGTCTATCACCCCCCTGTTTTTATTTATGTCTTATGAACGCCCAGATTTATTCATATCTTGTTTGATCTGAAACTTTTAAATAAATTCATTAATGAGCCTTTCTGGTTTGCTATTTCCGTCGCTGACCGGAGGCGTTACTTATTCTTTTAATTGTAAATTATAATGCGTTTTTGATTCACAGTTAATTTGACATATTTATTACTAGTTTTATTACCCCGCTTCACCCGTAATTTGGTTTCTTGCATATATTAGTTTTATATTTTACTGTCAAAGATATTGCCTCCGAATCTCAATATGGATTTGACATTAGAGTTTTTTTTCTGTTTCTGTTCCGTAGTTAGTTACTTCGGGAAACAGGTTGACTTAAGTCGGATTTGTTGTATAATTTGCAAACTAAATGCTTCTCTCTGAAACGTTTAACATTTGACTCGAAAAGTTAAGAGACAAGAAAATGTAATTTATTTAATGTCGCATCACCCGCAGTACAGCATTATTTATATTGCACCTTTGACGTTTAATTTTTGATAAATAATAATTGTGAAACGAGATAAAATCGCTATTCTCTGCAGCCAGCGTAGAGCGTACAATCGGTACAATACAGCGGGCGCTGGTGGCTGGTGACTGGTGACTGGTGACCCGACTGGGAGGTTATCTCTGTACACTACATACTACAGACACTTTCTGCTGTTTTCCTATTCCCAACTCAAGTCTGAGCGAAATTTTAATGAAACATTTTACGTGTCATTGAAATAATGTACGACAACGGCACGTTGGAACATATTTCTCGAAGAATGGAACATATTTAGTAAGCCTTTCCCAATATAAAATTCTTATTTTAATTTTCACAATTATGATTGTTGAATACAAGTTTAGATGGAAATAATGACATCTTGTTTTATTAGCCGAATTAATGGTCGCAATCAATCAGTTGGATTATTTAATAGGGTAAATATATTATTTATAATTTGATAATATATTTCTAATAAAAATTTAGCATAAATTAAATCAAAAGCTGGCTTTGACAATGTTAAAATATATTGTTCGTTTGATTTAAGATTCTTAGAACTTTCTGTTACGGTGCATCGTAATCGAAATCGCTGCAAGCAAATTGGAACGGACTTTTTAAATTCGTTCTTTTTGTCGTTTGACGACAACACGACAAAGAGATTTTGTTTATCGGGGTCAGAACAACAACAAATAACGATTTCCTGCTCGTGCTAACCGCTCGCCAGACGGGCCACCGAATAATGTAGTCGCTGATCTCTCGATTCACCGTGTCATTTGGTTGTTCTGTAAACTGAGCAATGAGCCCCGAGCCCCGAGCCCCGAGCAGGGTCCGCCCACCGCACAGCGTGGAGTGTAGAAAGTTCGGCACAACGCACTCACTGGGACTGGGCTTGACATGATTTCCATGCTAACGCCTGCTTCTCTGTTTGACTCGATCATCAGATCTACTGGTTATATGGTGTGTACGATATCGTCAAAGATCTCAGATATGAAAACCAGAAGCTTCATCAGTATCATCACTGTATACAGAATGGGTTTACCCATTCTTTTGATCCTTATCAAATATTTAGAAATGTACTCTGATAAGTTCACCATGGTTTTGCTGCAAACACCTTTTTAGCATTTTTAGCATTTTTCTTGAAAGAATGTTTAGACTTTTATTTTATTTGAGTAGTGTTGTGCCTCTCCAAGGTAAAAAGGACAAAGAATCGTAGAACAAAGACTTGGTCATTATATTTTAGTGTTAGTGTTTCGTTGCATCAAGCAATTCACATGTCGTGTGAAATCTTTTATCGTCTAGGTGCAGTATTAGGCATTAGGGTTGGCAGACGACAAACACGATTGACCTGACATTTAGCACGAATGGCAAAGTCGTGCTAACCTTTCGTACCAACCTGCCATTTTCTATTTAAGGCGCTTACGAAATTCGCAAAATCTTCTTACTAGTGTGATTGTGTACCCAAAGACTGTAACGATTCTTTGTTCTTCCACTAATCTGCCTTTCGATCGCCCGGACTGCGGACTGCGCGTCGTCCTCCTTGGTATTTTTTGTTATTGCTAATTCACGATATTAATTTATTGCTCAATCTGAAAGCATTTGAATTGAGACGTTAAATGGCCACTTCCGCCAGAGCATTTTATGTTGTGTCAAGTAACTGTGTCTCCACTAACAACTGACCGCTGGCCAAACGAGTTCTACCTCGTATTAATATTTTCACAGCATCTATCATTAGTCCGACGCCGGGCTTGGCGATTTGGAAACGAAGCGCCTACCAATGCGAGGTTGGTAAGCGCGGTACGCATTGTGTGTAACCTAGAAAAGACAGTAAAGCTTCGAGGTTCGATGTACTCTGGGCGAAATTGTTCCCCCGTACCTACCGCGACTCTGCGCTCACAACAAATCGAGAGACAGATATTGCGTCATATTCCACTTCTCGGCCTTATAGGAGCAGAGTTGTCGTGTCAAATATACTTATAGTATTGTTGTGTATATTTATAATAAGTTGTATGGTGCAGACTGCAGAGAACAGAGAGCGGGGAACAACACAAACCAGTCTTCATTTTTATCAACCAGTTTCAAGTGTTTTTACCCGACTTTGTATCGGCTACGCTGTACATGTTGGTGGATATAAGATAATACGGTCTGGTGACCATGCTCGGGGAATATTGCGACATAATTTATTTGGAGCCGATGATCCGACGGTGGTTCTGCTGACTGCGTTTGTTTTGAATTTTACTGGCTCCCCATTAAATACCATACTCTTTGTATGTGCTGATTAATAATATCGACTGTAAATAGGTAAAACTTTCAAGCCACAATTTTTGGGAATGTTAATTTTAAGTGGTGTCAAAATAATTTTCATTTTAGTTGTTTGTAAGGCGGCATTTTTTATACTAAAAACTATGTCATAGTAAACCATTTTTGTTGTATTTTCAGTCAAACTTCAAATCTGATAATATTATAAATGCAATATTTTACATCACCTTAGGAAAAAAAAATTCGCTCTCATCAAGATTTAACCAGTTTTACGAATTGTAAGATATTAATTTTTATCATCTCCTTCCTGTAAAGTCTTTATTTTGTGGCTTAGGGTTTTTTTTTTTACTTATTTACAGTCGATATCGACTGTGGCAGGACAGAAGAAATAATTCTCCCAAAATAACTTATTTTATTGCATTTGCAGTGTAAAAATACAACATCCCCGGGGAAGGAAATTATCCTTAAAGTTCTTGTAATAAGTTTTATATCCATAAAAAGATTTCCACATTCAAATGCACCATCTCGGCATTCAATCACGATAAAGAGTTCAATACGAATTTAGACGCTATTTAAGGCGTTAAGCTAAATAGCTCCCAAAAATCATTGACTAACCTTTTTAGAGGTTATTACCTTTTAACGCTTTGCATTCGTCGATGTTATCCATATAGAAACTTCACTGGTTAATGCACCAAAGTAATAACTTCATTTCGACACCTTGGAATAACAAGGTTCCATCTGACATGGCAGTGTTATGCGATAATGAGTCTTAAAGTTACCTTCTATAGAGCACATTATCGCATGACATCGCTGTGTCAGGTGGAACCTTGTTATTCCAAGGGGTCGATTTGTAAAAATGTATCTTCTCTATATATAAAAATTAATGTTTGTCTGTTGATTTTCTCGAAAATTACTCGACCGGTTTCGATGAAAATAGCACAGTTTGTTCTCATCAGTGCCAGGAAGATTCAGAGAGTAGTTTGAATGAATACAAAATGTAAAAAAAAACACAAGTATATATATATATATATATATATTAAAAAATAAATGCTTGGAATGAAATAAAATTTTCAAATGAATGTTTCTTTATTTTTTATTATATTATTTGTTTAGAGGATAGTCATAGTCGTTACAACTCATTACTTTCGCTGTTATTATGTTGTTTTTATTTGATTTGTGGTTTCCCTTTGATTATTTTGTCCGTGAACCCGACTAAACAAACCTCAAAGGAAACCTCCACGATAATATCAGAATGAATGATTAAATAGCCATGCGAGAGATTGAAGAATTAGTTGTCACCCGACTGAAAATACCGCCAACTTGCCATACATCGGTAGTTTCATACAATCGAACACGTTATTCGATTTATACAAAGTTTAAATGAAACGTGACGTCGTGTTTTCCTATTGGCGTCTCGTTCCCTCCCACTGAACAGCAGTCGGCCTCGCTCTGGCGGTTAGTCTTTTCTTGGTACATTCGGTTCAGCAACTTTCAAACATGGGAGGGCATACCTATACCTATTTCGATCGCATGGGTTTTGTTTTTGATGTGATCTTGTTCATCTTATTTTTCTCGGAACAGGTGTAGGTAGGGCTGTCCCGGAAGAGCGTCTTGTAATTAAAATTAAAACAGCATAACACAGCGCTATGCATTGAGGTGATTTTACACAAAAATGGCGCAATACAAATTATCCAATATTATATGGCATTATTATTGGTTATGCAGTTATGCACATCGATCGGGTCTGTGGTTTGTAGAAGGTTGGCGCGACCTGGAGTTCTTTTAATTCCTGCTCGCAAGAATAACCTTTTTTCTCGTCATTTCGATTGCTAATAATTACATGCTTTTATATACTTTGTTCGAGTATGTTTTCAGTGGGTTTATGTGGGGAGATCCGGCGCGGGTCACGCGCTTTGCAGTAGATTCTGATATGTATATAAGCGATGTGCAGAAATCGAGGTTCCGCTAAATGATTCTGCATTCAATACGCGTACTCGCTCCTCCATAATGCTTTTAGTAATGTTTAAATTCGCGTAATGACTATCTTCCGTCTCCGTCTTCTGCGTTGATTGCGCAACCGACGGGAGGCGTACGTAGGTCGCTAGCTCTCCTGTCCGCTTGTCGAGCAACTTTCCAGAGTGGTAATAAAATATAGGCGACTCCGGTTTTTTGGCCGGCGGCCAACCAACACACCAGCCGGGCTTCGCGGGGCGGCGAGCTGCTGCCAACGCGGGGCCATTACACAGAAAGGTGCGATTAGCTTCGCAGTATCCAGGTGATGTACGAGCGGGAGAAATGACCCGTTTAGCAAAGTGTCGAGATAGCAGATACCGCTTGCTGGAATCTGAAACGGTGCGGCGCTAAAGGTAGGAGGGATACAGGTATGTACAATTGCGCAGCGGTCTGTGGAAACATGGCGGCGCTTTGCTTCGTTACTTGGCTCCGTGAACACTTTTCAGTCGTATTCGGATACTCGTTGGCTCCTCTTCTGGTGAACACACCGCACGACCCTCGCTCCACGATCCTACCGCTTGAGATACCGACCTAACGATTTCTCAACTTAAATACCTTCGATTTGACCGGCAATCCGAGCCTACACGGTGCGACATTAATATATCTGCTTCAAGTAGAAGAATTTCTGTTTCATCACATTGTATTGAATACTTGTTATCTTGTTCCAACGTCGGAACGCCTATTGTGAACATCGAACATAAAGAAAACTGTTGTAACCTCGTTTCACCGCTACTTGGCCATAACCGACCTTATTCTTAAAGATTTTAACTTATGTATGCATAATTTATGCCCGAAACGTTTTTTTGTTTGTTCACGCAAGTGGGTCGTTTCATTCTTTATTGAACAAAAGGCCTTTGGCCACGATGTTTGGTAAATATTGAAATAGCATGCATACTCAGTAGTATAACGACACGTTTCGAATCCAGACTTACAAACTTCATACAGGCATACTGAATGCAAGTTTTGTGCCAATTGTTTTCTCTAAATTGCTGATCCAAAACTATGTCCATTCGGGCATTAAGCTTCTAATACGAAAAAAATATTTCATTTAGATCAAATGGAATGGCAGTGTACAATGCAGGCAGTGTAGTAAGAGAGAATGAGCGATGCATTTGCTGCATTTTCATTGTCTCTCGGGGCTAAAACCAAAAGGTACCTAAAGTCAAAAGCACACCGGCTTCCATTTAAATCCACTTGGAAGGCACTTCTAGTGTGTATTCTTTATTCTATTTAAAAAAAAATCGTCTGTCGAATAGCTTATTATGCTTGTTCGTTATATCAACAAGCGGATGGTTATTTAAAAAAATATCAGATAAGCTTTGATTGTTTATAATATATTCATGTGTATGTCTAATGTACACAAGAACACAACACGTTATCCTTCTACATCTGAAGTGCGTAGAACATAGATAACCTTCACATACGTATTGTATTTCATTACAACGTCGCCGATCCACAAAGACACTGGTGTCTTGGCACACGAGCAAATAAAGATTTTTATTCATACTAAAAGATCATTCAAATTAAATAGGGCTTTTTCTTTTTCAATTCTTGGCTCAATCTTACTCTATGGGTTCCTGCTCCCTGGCCGCTGGCGTACCTCAAGGATCAACTGTTAGGCCAGTTCTAGGGGGCATGAATAGATAACGGTTGATTTTGTCTAAAAAAATAAATGTTGATGAAGCAATGCTCTAACCTTTTCTACCTATCTGGCTGTTATTGTGTCGTACCCCTGGTCTATACTAGACGAAGCGTGTTGGAACTGTGTAGTAGTGTCGTTTGATGGTGTGAGCCTGGTATGGGGTTGTCCTTGATGAGGTGAAATCCGAAGGCGATCTGTCCAACAGACAGTCTTGGTCCCCATTCTATAATAATAATTATGTGCCTCGCTCCGAGATAATAATGTAACCACAATGTTCTGCGTGCCATTATACCTGCCGCTACAGCGTACCTCTGCTTATGGTTGTACCTGCGTGCGCTGAAGCCATTACAACGTTGTCGCTTTTAAATTAATCTTACAACTGATTACTATTATTATTAGCTTAAAGCACAATAAAGTTAGGTTGATTGTCGATGTTTTTCACACCTGGATTATGTTTGTGTCGATTTCTTCCCTTCGTCGTGCTCATCAAGTTAAGCAACGCTCTTCAATAGTTTCTAAAATTTTGTTAAGTTCAATTCAAAGTTCATTGAATCTTGCTGTATACGATAACGTGTTTTAATTCCGACTGTTTTGATACCCAACGTATTCTTGGTTGTTAATTTTTATTTGTTTAACTAACTGATCATCACCCCAACGATGTAACGTCATACACCTCTGTTAGGCACACACGTTCATGCAATATCTTCTCAACTTATCTTACCCATTCGACCATTTTTTTAATTATTTCGCGTGACAGTCTTTTCTAACGTCCTATTTCTGAGCTACATACTATATTCGCAACGATTATGGATAACACCTTCTAATTATTTTGTAATATTAATATTTCTTAAACACCTATTTTATATAGTTTCACCATGCGATACTATAAAATCTATTTTGATTTTTTGCTGTACAATATTTTGTCTTTAATACGAGCTAGTTGAATATAATTCCTGAACTCCGTGAGTAAATTTCCTGGTCGATGTTACATATCTGACACCACGCTGTAAATACAAAACAATCAAATGGACATAAAGCATTTTTCAATAAATGCCTTATGTTTTTTGATGTACCTGTAATATATTTTAACTCCTTTTACGGGATAATTTTTGTCTTATATTTACGCTTTTGTTTTTTTTATATACTCGTACATATATGTTTATTTTATGATTTTTTCTGTCTTTATATTGCTTGAAACTATGGTGGGGGAAGTATGTAGGAACTGTGATTATAGAATTAATCCACTGGCAACTTCTGTCAAGTGGCAATACTAACACGTGCATGCGTGTTCAGCAGCGAATGAAATGTCGGAGCGTTTGAAAAAACGAACTGACACTCAACTTCGTGTGACGTTGGTTTGCAGTTCATAATTCATAATCCCTACATATTAAAATCTCCAGCGTTTTACTCCTGATAAAACATATTAATTTTAATTCTGTCATTCTTATTATATATTTTTAATATTAGATTTACTGTAGAATATTGTGAGTGTTTTAGTACTCCCACTAGGCAGGTGAAACCTCCCCGTGCGGAGTACTGTGTACCTGCGCAGTGCGAGGTGAAAGCTACCATACACTACTACACATGTAGAACTTCCTGGTCACTTTGGGTGAGGTGAAATTTCACTGACTCACTATTTTTTCTGCTGTACCCAGTACCCACCTGCTCATAATATGATGTGTTGTAAAAACAAACAGCTAGGATTAAACATATTTTTATTGATAAAGCCATCCACATATAAGTATGAAAATTAATTTTGAATGTTAATCAGAGATAAATTATTGTATTTTGATAAACCATAGATGTAAGTGTTTTTAATCGAGTGAATCATACTGGAATGAAGAATCGTATGTAGGCATTACTTGAGTTGCAATTTATATGATTAAGGCAATGCAATGGGAAGTAATGCAAAATAATGTACTTTTGGTTAGAAAATTTGATGTCCTAAAAATATCATAGATGATTTAATTAAATACTGCAAGTAAAACACACCTTGGGCTTTTGTTTAACCGGGCTTTTTTTTGTTAGTCTTACAAGACAAAAAAAAAAGTCTCACACCTAAAAAAAATGTTTAAGTGCAAAATCTCCTACTTACGAACCGCTTTTACAATTTTGTCGTATTGTTCATTGTGGCAAATGTAAGTTTTTTGGTCACCTGCATAAGGAGTGCGTGATTTCGTTCGAATTTTAGGAAGTGGATCTCCTTAAGGTGTATGTTACATTGTATGCAAAGAATTCTGCTCCTAATTTGTTTTTAAAGTGCTTTTATTCTTATAGTTTTCGATAAGAACATTTGTACTAGGTTTTTATGTGATTTCTCAAATTTATATATATACAACAGGCACCGTATTGAGGTGATTTTTCACAAAAACGGCGCTATACAGGTCATCCAATTATTATTATTATTATTCCAAAAACTATTTATGTTGCTAGTCTAACTGCAGTTTTTGTTTCTGTCAAGTTTATCCTGCGATTTATTACTTCCCAATTTACTTACATAACCTTAGGAATGATACCTAGTTTAATAATAATAATAATAATAGTTGGATGATTTGTATAGCGCCGTTTTTGTGAAAAATCACCTCAAGGGCGCTGTACAAATATTTCTTAACTAATTATGTACAAATAGATACAGAAAAACATACTTACCTGGCAGGTCGCTTCAGATGAACACAGTTTTATTAGAAAAATTTATTTATAGAGATGATAGTTTTACATGGTTATTTTTTTCTCCTTTTCTATTGATGTTACGTTTATTAGATGATTGGAGGCACAAGATGTGGTATTTATTGAATTATTGATATTAATTTTTAGGACTGGAAAGTATTCATAAAATGAATTTTAGGACTATAAAATTACCATAAAAAGCGAAAGAAGCTTTTAATAAATATTAACGTTTTTTTTAAATTTATTTTACACCTTGGTTATTTACAGTGTTGCGGGCTGTGGACGCATTTGCGCACCGATGCGTGAATTTTTAATTTAATTTTATTATTTTATTTTTTTATTTATTTATTTAATGACTTTAGGTAAGTACTAACCGACTAGCCTAGCTAAGCAATTTACAGGTGAATTTCTTCAATTTATGGATACGATTTTCTGAAAAGATGTGTTTTAAGTTTAGTTCTGAATTCTGTCGAGTCTTTGATAATTCTGAAGTCATGCGGCAGTTCATTCCAGGCTTTAGGTCCTGACACTCCGAAAGTACGATCACCGAACTTAGTATTAGGTGTGCGCTTTGGTTCCTTCAACCTGCCGATAGCTGATGACGCTGCTGACCTTAGGGTGGACTGCCGTGAGTTGGTATTTTCGGGAATACACAGTTCTGATAAGTAAGCTGGAGCCATTCCGTTGAGTGACTTAAATACTTATATAAATTCGCTCTGTCATTTTCTATGAAATTCCTAACTTTTTAATTTAAATAAAAAATGTTTTTGTTTTAAGCCACTTTATTTTTATACAAATTTATGCATTCGACCGGTTTCGGTTGGACTCAACCTTCTTCAGGAATGTACACATATAAACTAAAATTAAAATACAGAGATATCATAATATCATAAATACAGAGATATCAGATAGAGGGGGGGGGGAAGAAGAAAGGGAACATCCTTAAAATCGGACTTTGGGTTAAATCTAATTGTTTGTTTAAAATTTGGCATATATTATTTTTTTCAGGTTAATAATTATTGCTTATAATAATTTGTTACCATATTTGTGCTATGCATAAAAATCTTGTCTTATAAACATTAGTTTATCATTTAAAATAATAGCAGCTATTTTTGTTTAGATTTCTGTGATATCAGGCGGGATATTTCTAAATTTTAAAATTTCATTTTTCAAGGATTGGAATCCTCTTTTAACCAAGAACACCGTATTAAAGAATATGTTTTAAGTTTATCAGGAATTTGACTTATTAAATTGATATATCGGATGGATAAGTTGATTATCGATTTATCCAAAAGAAAGTTTGAAATTGTAATTGACTTTTTGAACAACCGAATTGAAATATCAATTATTTTATTTCACAACATCGAATTGCAAAAAGCTATTAGGTACATTGACTCATTCAATTTTGAAATAAAAATTAAATGTAAGTATATATATTAATAGTAAACTATAAGAAGAAAGCGTGGTTATGTCTGATAGCGAATGGAAGTGCTTCTAGCGAAGAGAGAGAGGTATAGAGCGAAAGAAGTTTACAAGGGATGCAAGAAAAAAGTACGTGATGGAGTGAAAGAACGAAAGAAACGCCTGGAAGAGGAAGAGGGGATCAAAATGACAAACCACTTCCAAGAAAACATTAGACTGTTTTGGAAGGAGGTCAAAGGGCCCCGGAATGGTCCAGAAAGTGGATTTGTGAAAGTGATAAAATCGAAAGATGGAAAGATGTTGACGAATGAGAAAGAAATAAAAGAGAGATGGATGAAATACTTTGAAGAGGTCTTCGAAAGCAACCCGAGTGTTGGTGATTCCAGTGGCGAGTCGGGTATGAATGACGGTGGGGTGGGGTGGATGTTCCCAAAATCAGCATGGATGAAATTAAAAGATCAATTAAATGTATGAAGAATGGTAAGGCTGTTGGTTTCGACAATATTGCTGCTGAATATTTTAAAGGAGATAGCCGTATAATTCTCACATGGTTATGAAAACTTTTTAACCAGTGTTTAGAGGAGGGTTACACCCCATTAGATTGGAGAAGGGCTGTGATCATGCCTCTATACAAAGGGAAAGGGTCACGCATGGAATGTGGAAATCACAGGGCTATTAGCCTGCTAAGTTCAGTTGGAAAGCTGTATGGTAGGATATTGATTGAAAGGGTACAAATGAAAACGAAGGATAAAATATGGGATGTGCAAGGTGCATTTATGAGTGGAAGGGGGTGCATGGATAAGATTTTCTCATTTCGTATGCTCACAGAGAAGTTTCTGGCAAAAAACCATAAACTTTTCTGTGCTTCTGTAGATCTACAAAAAGCATACAACCGAGTTGACAGAAAAAAATTTATGGAAGGTGTTGTCCAAGTATGGTGTGAATACAAATCTTATACATGCAATCGCATCTCTGTACGAGGGAAGCGTTGCATGTGTTAGGGCAAACGGTAATTTTACGGGGTGGTTTGACATCACAAAAGGTGTTAAGCAAGACTGCGTAATGTCACCGTGGTTATTCAATCTTTACATGGATAATTGTATGCAAGAATTGAAAGAGGTGGGCTTGGGCGCGAAAATGAGTAGTCTGCAAGTATGTTGCCTGTTGTATGCTGATGATGCGGTGCTGATTGCTAATATTATGGAAGATCTACAGTCCCTTGTATCTAGGATGAACGAGTATGTATGAAGAATGAGCTAATGACGAATGTAAGTAAGTCCAAAGTCATGGTGTTTGAAAGAGAGAGTACGAAAACAGTGGGCGATATAGTTGTGAATGATGAATACTTGGAGCAGGTCGATGCGTTTGTGTATTTGGGAAGTATGTTTACGAGAGATGGAAAGACTGATAGGGATATTAAAAGGAGGGTGAATGCAGGAAACTCCATTAACGGAGGACTGAACGCGGTTGGCGCAAATAAAAAGTTGTCCAAAGAAGCGAAGCTAGCAGTTCACAATGGAGTGCTGATACCAACCCTGATGTATGGCAGTGAGGCATGAAACTGGCAGGGGAAGGATGAAAGTAGACTGAATGCTGTAGAAATGAGATCTTTGAGATGAATGTGTGGTAAAACCACGTATGATCGTATGAAAAATGTTGAGATTCGTAAAGAATGTAAGGCTGATGTAAGCATAGTGAGCAAGATCAAGAAAGGGACGCTTAGATGGTTCGGGCATGTAAAGCGAATGAACGAAGAGAGGAGTGTAAGGAGAATATATGACGCGAATGTGAATGAAAGAAGAAGCCGGGGACGTCCGAGGAAGACATGGCACGATCAAGTGAATCAAATAGTCGAGCCATGTCAGAAGTCGGAATAACGGAAGAGAATGTATGAGACGTTGTATGAAAGTGTATGCCAAGATCGAGTTGTTTGGCGATCCGTCCTCTCTGCCTACCCCTGCGGGGAAACAGCGTGATGGTTAGTTAGTTAATTAGCATAGTGTGTACTAAATTATAAAGTTGTTCAAATATTCACACAGGAATTATGATATATCGACATGTTCATTGTTGAAGTATTTACAGGATAAACACGGTGAATATGAGCCACGATGCATGCTTTTTACGTAATTTTAATATAATGTCGAGTTGTCAGGATATTCACGCCATACACGGATTATGTATAAAAGTGATTTAATTGAACGAGGTATTAGTTTTAATACGACTGCCTTTGTTTTCTGTTAAGTTGATTTTTTTGTCTTATTTTTTCTATTAAACAATACCACTTGGCAGTTTCTGTTTGTAACATTCATCTTTTCATATTCCGGAGCGCTCGCCCAGTCCGCCTTTCTCAGTTCCCAGGGCTATGGATTGTTCGTGTAATTTGGTTGGGCGGCCCGTAGGCATGGCTGCTGACGTCATCCGATCGTAGCGCCCTCTCGCTCGCACTCACGCGCCCCAGCCCGCCTATGTCCCCCTTCCCTCTCTAAAAACCGAACTCCGCTGGTGTGTGTCGCGCGATGTGTATCGCTCGGAGATCTCTCGATTGTGGCCTGAAACGCGAAGGTGTGAGTGGGCCTTATTATTAGTGCCTGCGTGTGTGGCTGTATAGTAATGCGCACTTGGTGAATATTTATTTATACCGAAATCCGCAATAGGTGGCTCTCTAGCTTATTTTGAAAGATTAATCTAAAGTGTATTTAAGGTATCACACGGTGGAGTGATGTAAAACACAACGCTGCTCAGAATTACACCAGTTTTTTGTTGTTGCCATAAATACATAAAATTGCTCTTGCCAGATTTTTCAGGATCACGTGTGTTTGATTATATATAATATCACGCGGTATACAGCAATAAATACACAAGTACCTAAAAAGTAATGAATGTTTTGAGTTCGGCCGTTTAAATATTCATTTAGTTCAACTTGTTGTGTTTTGATTCTCTCAGTACTTTGGCTAAAATTTATTATTTATTCTTTTGCAGCTTAGTTATAAATAAATTCCATTTTCCATTCCATTCATCGCAGACATCTCGCAAATCCTAAATAGCAACTCCCACGTATAGTAAATCCAAATGAATGTGTCACTTACATAAACTTTTCGGCTGGATACATTTATAGAGAATGTTTTGAATTATATTTAGATTATATGATTAATGAAAAAGTTACGAACACGGCTCAAATGGAAGGACTGTTTAATATCTCAAAAGCAGGGTTGGCATTGTGTTTCCATTTGACAGTGATGTTCTCTTTTTTAAATAAATAAGTCTCTAAATACTCGTATTGACGCATTACTTGGACTTGCTTTAAGTCGGCAGTGCATTCAAACAGCAATGTTTGATAAGAATCATTAGAAACAAACACGCCATAATAATAATAATTACATTCACTCCTTTCGCGAACAAACTGACTAGCTAGGTAGGTATAATAAAAATAAATCGCGAATTCTATTAGTCATGTTTACCAAACAACTTTGAGGCAATCAATGCTCTTGAATTTTGTGTCTCTACTTTCAGTCTTTCGAAATGCTTTTATAAGTTTGTACATCGACTTATGTATGAAATTTCGTATAGATTACATTATAAACAATTCGTCCACACTATCGATATTTAGAAAAAAAACTTTGTTTTGAATAAATCGCATTCTACGTGTGCACAAACCTCAGGTCAACAAGGTACGAACACGAAATAATGAGTGTAATTTCACATTCTGTCTGGCTGTATTTTAATGGAAATGAGTTTTTTTAGTGCGCTGTTGCCTTTGTACGTAATCTATAATAATAATATGCACATCTGTGTATACCCAATGAGCGTACAACGTTGTACGCTAGCAGCTATAGCAGCCTGCTGCTACCAGGCGCGCATACATTCGGGGAGGTTGGTTGGTGGTGGCCGCGGGCACGCACACATCCACAGCGGCGCGGCACGTAAACTCACTCCGCAGACCGGAGACCCGGCAACGCCGCGGACCTAGCTCACTCAGGCCAGGGGAAAACTGGGGAGCCTGGCAATTACAATCAAATTATTGTTTTTTTACCGCACGTACGATGAGCTATTAGGTGAAACGCTCGTTATTTCGTGTGTTCGATAATCGTCGCAACCAACCAACCAAAATAATAATACCATCCGTGTATGAATGGTATTATTATGAAATGAGCCATCTTCTTCAGGAGCACGAGTACGACGCGATGGGCGGTGTACAATGTACAATGCGATGTGTTCGATAGTCCTGGCGGATCGTACACTTCCAAATGCGCAGTTTTGTCGATAAGTCCAGGGTGATAAGGTGATAAATCGATATATTTCACATTGAGGTATAACTTGATAACTATTTTAGATTCGTTTTTCACTCGGCTGTGCCCAGAGACGTTAGCGCGACCGCCGCGCAGTCGGCAATATGGCGGCCCCCTCCCGGCCCCTGACCCGCCCGCCCCCAACGCCCCTTGATGGCAGATAGATGTACCTCCCTCTCGGTGCTGCCACCTATTGACTCGTGTACAGTGTACCACTCTAGCTATAATACTGCCGAGTTGGTTGCTCGCTGCCGACGCAGACTGCGACGTTGCCATGCCACCAATGGCCGACGTGAAATCGGCATTTTATCATTTTTGTACGTTTTACGACGGTCGATGGAATTGAGTAGTTGTGAAACTCGCTGAAATGTTTATTCCTTTTCTTACGTCAATAAAATTGTGCTGTTATTTTGCCCTTGTAATATATTATTTTATCATCAGCTATGTAATACAACGAACATTCGTTCACTTAGATCTCCGACATCGGCGGCTGCACAAGTATCTTTGAAAATACATCATAGATTTTATCCTCTCTATCTAGGGCGAATAAAATTTAGCATTTTTTGGATTCAAGCTACTCGTTCAGGCGGTAATAATAATAATAATAATCGGATAATTTTTATAGCGCCGCTTTTGTGAGAAATCACCTCAGGGGCGCTGTACAAATATTACTTCCTATTCTTATATTACGTCTATTCTATGAATTTATTATTATTTATTTTTTTTTTTTTTTTTTTGGACAGGCCATCATTACACATTATTTATAGACCATATAGAGATGAAGTTAAATTATATTCAAGAATGTATTTAATATTACAAGACGCTAATACAAATGATAGAGTGATTTTTTCCATTATATTCAAGAATGTATTTAATATTGCAAAACGCTAATACAAATGATAGATTGATTGTTTCCATTATATTCAAGAATGTATTTGATATTGCAAGACGCTAATACAAATGATAGAGTGATTGTTTCCATTATATTCAAGAATGTATTTAATATTGCAAGACGATAATACAAATGATAGAGTGACTGTTTCCATTATATTCAAGAATGTATTTAAGCTAAGACAAAGAATTATTATCCATATTTTTAGGATAAATAACACAGAACACTCTTAAAAGGGTGGAGCGGCGGGGGAGGATGGTGGCCGGTGGGATTTATCCAGAGGGCCCTCAAAATCTTCTTTGTCTTGGTTACGCCCCTGGTGGCGTGAGGGGTCGGATTGATGTTCGTCTGCACGTACGCCAGGCGCTTGTCAGCCGGCTTCAGGATCCGGAGGAGCACTTCATCGTGTAGTCCACTGACATCATTGTTCCTGCATTATCGAATTCTCTGCAGTGCCAGTTGCTTCTTGGCAAAGAAATCATACCCGTCCTCTACCACCTGATGCACCCGGCGGATCAGGTCAAAGTCGTGCTTGTTGAGGTACTTGGCCACTATCTCAATGACGTAGGTAAAGGCTCGTTCTCGCCCCAGCTGGTGTTCTTGTTGGGGTTCACTTCCCGGTTGTATACAATATTTTTACAACCACCGCACGTCACTAGTTCCGCACGTGTTCGACCAACCGCCGCCAGATGTATTATTACTCTAAGGATGTGACCGATGTCTAATGCGTTAATTCGGAAGAACGAAGCAGATTTCAACTCAAAATATTTGGCTCTTTATTATAAACTTGATTTAAGCCCGAAACGACAGCACTAAAATTATGTAATTTTTATAAATGTAACCCAAAAATTATTGCGGTTATTTTATGCTATTTTTACACCGGGAAAATTAATAACTTCCCGATCCTTCCAAGGTAAATCGGGAGCGACTACACAACGCAGCCGGCTGCCACGAGGGCGCCCATGTTTATATTTTGAAATGCGACATATCTGATAAATCTCGATTTCCACACACTTTATTTTTTTTTATTCACATTTTGCATGTACGTTTTTATTGATTAATTTAGAAGTAATTTTTTTTTTAAATAATGAAATTTTGTATTTTTTTATATACATGATTTGTCATTTTAAGTGAAACACGTCTATAGCGACCTAATGTTATTTCAAATTGACACAATAATAACTTCTAAGTATTGGGAAAAAAAAACTATATTCTCGAGCATTATTTTTCATTTCTGAAAGTGTTAATGGTCCAAGGTAACACCGATTTTTATGTTTTCGTCGACCTATAGGGACAGGTAACGTAAAATATAATCAAATTCAAACGTTTTTTCGCTTTTAATCCGTCAGTAACGGTATTGTTACAATCCTAGCGACTCGGTGCCTGCCTACCGTCCAAATTGTCAGAAACTGCCAAGAATATGTTTTACGTCTCTTTTCTTGTCTTTGCCAAATTGGAACGTCCTTGACAATTCATAGATTTCGTAGGAATCAAAACAATGTATATGAATTCTTACCTCAAATTATATACAAAACCTCCTAGACGGTTCTGTAAAGTTTTATCAATCATCACTTAGAAATGAATTACTTAAGAATAGATCCCATAAAGTTTATAGGATCTGTTCTTAAATAATCACTTATCTCGATTTATGACACATTTCACAAATAATTAGTAACCATTGTATTGATTTTTGTAAATAATGCAAATTTTAAAACAGGTTAGCTCAAAGTTTTAGTTTTGCAGGCAATATACTCGTATATATGGCTGGTTCCTACCTACGTACTGAAAATAATTTAGAATTTTATTTTTAACATTAACTTGGAAAGGAAGGTGTGAGGGTGGGTAGATATTTGGGCATCAGTGTGTCCAGGAGGGACGGACGTATTAATTCATCCCTCCCACTGCGGTTGCAAGGCGATGGGTCGAGAGTCCGGCAGGAGAGGTCAACCGGTCTCTCCCGATCTGGCCCACCACGCAGCTGAACAAACCTCACCCCATGAACTCCGGGCACTCCTGCTAACCACTTGGGGTGATCTATGGCAGAGGTGTCGGTTATCCAATGAATGGTTCCCGGGGCGGCAGTACCCATACACGCTTCCCAAATTGAAACATGTATTATCTTAGTATTCACTAAAATTTAATCGAGTAGTGGGTACAACAAATTAAATAATATTACGATGGTGCCTCCGTAATGAGCACAGTAGCATTATTGTTTTAAATATTTTTGCCTAGTCATTGTTATAAAATAAAAAGTGTCATATTTATTATTATATTAATCATCGTAATCATGAATTCGTTTATCGTTTTATTTTATAGTACCTATTCAAATTTAATCATGTTAATTCACAAAATAAAAAAAGTAAAAATGAAAGTAGATAATTGATTTAATTTGAATTCCGTTAACATGTACTGAAACTGAAGTACATACAATATATGATCGAGTTGTTGTTAGTGCTAGCGCGAGTGCCTGGAAACGTGACAACCCCAGAATCCATCTGGCCGCTCGCAACGCACAACACTTCCAGGGATTCTCCTTATTATTTTACGTAATGAAATTGTTTGGAAGCGTAACCGGCCACGTGACCGTAGATCGTCCCTTCCAAGAATAATGAAGGTTTATTATTTGAAATGCGAATGTTACGAAAAGCCGGTGTTGCCAGTTGCCAGGCTAGCGACGCTGACGTCATCTCCGCCAATCCGCCATGTTCGCGTAGGCGCCCACCGCCACCGCCTAGCGCCTATCCAACCGGCCTTCTGAATTAGGAGGAAGTGAGGAATGACTTCACAATACCTCAAGGCCAGCGCAGATGTTGTGTTTGGGAACGAAACGAGTTGACCATGGCAACAAACAGTTAGAAAATCAACCAAAACCCTGCTTAAAATACAATGTCATAAATAATTTTACAAAAAAACACGTACGGCGTTTTATTTTAGACAAAACTACGTACTGTTCTAACAGTTTTTCAATTTTGATTTATTGTATTTAGGTGAAAAAAAAACTTGTAGAAATTGTCAGGAAAAGGTCCGATCAGAAAACATGATTTTTCTGTTTTTTTCCACACAAAAGTAGAAAATAAGAAATTAAAAGAAAAACCACCCAAAAAAATTTGTTCTTCAAAATCTCGAAACTCTAAAAACATGTCCACTGCACATCACAAATTAGGTCTGTAATGCAAAACTGCCTATTTCCAAATCGGCAAAATTGAGTTATGCATTCAGGGTAATTAATTCCAGGCTAAGGAATTAACCGACATTATTATTTTTGCGATCAAACGACAAAATCCTTTAATTTTTTCATCTCTAAGAACACTACTATTAAAGAAAATAAAGTATTTCCAGCAATAAAAAAACCCTTTTTCGCAAAAATGAGTATTTTTTATGTTGTGGCAATGCGTGCTATTTCCAATAGAAAATTGAGAGAAATAATTTTATTTTTTAATTATGTTATATATAGATTGACAGATATTTGAAAATAGTGAAGGAAAGGATTTTTTTGTTGTTTTCCTGGCTGGAGGAGTGCCTAATAGAGACAAGTTTTCTCCGAAGTTGAATTTTTTTTAATGTTTTGAAGGACATATAGGATACAACGGAAATAGTCATGTTTGCAAAATAATTAGAACTATTAAATTTAAATATTATTTATCCAATGCCAAATATTGTTTTCAATTATTTAAAAAAAAAAGTTTTTAGTATTATGCCTGTGAGAGTCGGTACCGGTTTTTGGCTCTACTGAAAGTTAGATTTTTTTATATAGGCAGTTTTGCATTACATCCCATATTTTATTCTTATCGCTAGGTACCCACCAATTAATTCATTTATTTTTTTAATTGAAAATCTATGATTTCATAATATCTAAAATTGTGTTGACGTTTCCATCACGTGTTCATAAACGAGGTGATAATACATAAGCATGATTATTGATTTAATCATTATTATTGATTTGCAGGCTACTGATAAATTGCTGATAAAAATTTTGATTCATTGATAAAATAATTAGATATTTATTCCTTACTCACTAAGAGAACACTTTGACTTTTTTACATAAAAAATTCTTATAATTTGTATCTAACGTAACCTAACTTTCTTTGTATGCAAATTTACAAAAGAAACCTACTACATAGGTAATATGTTAATTTAATATGAAATACCATTTAAATTGGAATTTTGACATTTGATTTTTGACGTTCTTAACCCAATGTATTTTATAGTTAGCGAAGCTGATGCAAATTTAACTCGTTTTTGATTACCTCTGCTCTTTCCGTAAAGTAACGAGTTTTCTTAAGAGCAAGGCCGGTTTCATACAAAACTTAATTTTGGATTTGAGACCGAAATACTCACCTAAACCTAATGATCTTTTTTTTCATCAAAAAGTATAGTAAATATCTAGTACGGATTAGAAGTCATTTATTTATTTTTGTTTTATGAAATATAAACCATTAAAGGGATTGATTTTTCGCGGTTTTAGAGGCACCTTATTTGGGGGCTAACGGTGATGTAAAAAAAAAGTTTTACCCCCGCTGCTTTGAAAATATAATGTAATATAAAATAAAAAAAATCAAAATAAGAGCAATTATGGTGGACTTTAAATTAAATTAAAACGACCAATTTACGTTGGAACACAAATTTTCCGTACATAATTTAAAATATCGACCCGAAAAAACGTTTTTTTTTTGGAAATATTTTGTTTTTATATTTTTATTTACACAGCAAATATGGTATATATTTTTTTTAAATACTATAAAACCACATATAATTTTCTAAAATGCATCTAAAATTATGAAAATTGATTTTTTCATGTCTTTTTCATAATTTAAAACAAAAATCAATAAAAAAAACTTCTCATCCGTACTAGATATTTATTAAACCTTTAATTAAAAATATATATCATTCAGTTTGAATGGGTATTTTGACCTGAAATCCAAAATTGAGTTATGTATGAAACAGGCAGCTCAGCCGTTCCTCTTAATACGACTTTCGTTTTAATAAGTCTGGGAATCGAGGTCAACAAGAACTTCATGGATATAAAAAAATTATATGTATCTCGATGTTTGAATACAATGTCTACATTAATTTATCTATATCATAGGTTCTCAACCTTATTTTGCCCACCGCCCACTTTGTTAATTTTTTTTACTTACCATCTGTCGCGAATCTGAAACAGCTATTGCCACGATTATATTGAAACATGTAATTAAATTACACTGTAATGTTACAAGGATAGGATATGACTCCTATCTTATTACTGAGTTTAAAGAAGAATCTTTCAATGAGAACAATTAAAACGTATACCTAATAATATTGAGAGGTATTTTTTATTAACGTTCAAAAGACATTGAATGTATAACTTATCTAATGAGAAGGTTGAGTTTGATGCATTTTAAGGAGTTTGTTACCATCAGGCTCGAATTTACTTTAAAACAACCGTAAGTCGCCGCCTTCAGTAACATGGAGCCGATTTCTCCTTTTAGTTATCAACGTTGTAACAGCACTAAATCCACATTCAGCTAAATAGGCCAATGGGAGTGCTATCAGAAATCGTTGAACAAAATACCATAATTCTGGGTACAGTTGCGAGCCAATTCTTGGTAGCCATTCTTAAATTTAATTTGACGTCAGTTCTATTAGTTCTTCTTCTAACTGCGATGATCCTGCTGTATTGACACTTGAAAAAGGATCCAAAACCCAGTCTGGTATGTCCATGTTTAAAATATCCTGGAATATTTCCTTGAAATCATTGTGGAGGTGTTCCAAGTGTTGACAGTAAACAAGCAAGTCGTCGTTTTTTAATGATACTGCTGATAAATTTGGGAAGTTATTTATTTCCTGCATGTCTGCCGATATTTCTTTTGTATAATAGCAGTTTGGATACAAAAGCAGCAATGTTATTTTTTGTCTTAATCAAGTTTATGTCGTCGCCTTGAAGTTGGGGATTGATATCATCAAACAATTGATACAGGTGTTTTTTGTGTTTTTTAGACTATATTGTTTTTACCTGCCCTGCCATCTCAATGCCCCCTAATTTTCTCTGCGTCTTCTACTGCCCCCCTGAAATTCTCAAACGCCCACGCCGTTATCGCCCACTTTGAGAACCTATGATCTATATGAATATTGTTTACTCTATAGAGAAGATTATATCTCTGGTCTGATGTTTTGAATAACGAACGTTCAAGAAGCCTCAACTCTGGTGATAATTCCGCTAGACTATGGTCGCAAAGCGAGCGATAGATAAACATTTGAACGTTGGTATGTCATTGTATTTGTATTGTATTGTCTTGTCTTGTCTTGTGGATATAAGAGCTAATTAATATTACAATTCATAATCACAATCCTCCTTACATTCAACTGTGAATGACGTGCACACGGAGTCTCACATTAAACATTATATTTCTACCATTTATCACATACGGTGTTTGTGTTCATTTTACTCCGGTCAGTGGCAGTGTTTTCGTGTTAAGATAAAGTTAGTAATATTTTGTCCGAATAATTAAAAATAAAGATACGTGTTAACTTTATGTACAGCCATTTTTAAATATTCGAAACATTTAGTAATTGAATGATGTTGTAAATTTATTGATTGATTTCGATATGATCAGAATATTCTATTAGTAGGGTATTCAAGTAAAACTCATGTTGGGAGATAGAGTGATGCGTAAAAAACGAGGTTTTCTTTTGTCGTTGTCTAATTTCGAGTAGTTAATTCGATTAAAATGTTTCTGATACAGCCTTTTGATTATGCCTATTACTAACTAGTTCCTGGAGTTGGAGTTCACTTTTACTGTGCGCATTCGCAATCCAATCGATTTATATCGAGAATTGCGTAGTTGTACTGGGCGTGCAAATTCTGCGAACCTGAGTGCTCTTTCGATAACAATCTGCACTGATAACGATAAATGAATTACCTCATTTGTATTTTTCTTTCAGTATACACACTATGTTTAATTCCGAGGGCTTCACGAAGAGTCAAACCTAAACAACGTTCTATTATTATTATCGCAACGTCTCCAGCTCAAATTGCCAGCAGAACGACCACTGTACAGATTTCTCTTGGCAATTTTTAAAAGAAGACTCTAATTGTTAGAATTAGACAGAACTGGTAAAACATGTTTAATGGACGTACGAGGAGAGACTGGGTTTGCAATTGACCGAATCGGCCGAGGAACGTCAGTGACCGAGTTGGCATCGCATCTGGGTCTCGGCTGGCTAAGTCCTCCATCAAGACACAAGCAATGTCTTCCGCTTACTGTGATGGTAGTAGGAGATTTTCAAATATTGTCATGTTATTCTTACCCTGGGAATGTTTGTCTTTCTTCAATAAAAAAAAGAACACGTAAGATAATGACTCCTGTAGTATGTAGTGGGCGTCTTGTCAAACTAAGAAAGGGTATGGTAATTGACGGAAACTATGACGCAACCTACGGATAAATAGTATTTTGGCGAAAAAGGCAGTTATTTTTTTATTTTGAAAAATTAAATGAAGTTCTACAAATTAAACACAACACAAATAAATAAAGAAATTCAATTGTTTTGGCCAGAAATCGACATTTTCAATACAAATTTGTATGTCACATCATTCACCATAATCATCGATTGTTTGGTTCTACTTTAGAATGAATGCCTGCCTAAGCTCATTTTCTACTCATTATCAATTCTAGTATTACGGTCAACTGTTTCAGTGACTATTATTAGTTGACTATGAATAACCTTTAATTAATTGAATTTATTTCCATTATGTCATAATAACAGTGCCTAGAGATTACGCCTGTCGTTAGACAAAATCAAATTAAACAACTGCTATAAATAGGCCAGGGAAATTACTAGCATAAATCTGGTTAATGTTTATGCCGTCTTATAGATTAGGGCAGTGGTTCCCAAAGCGTGCGCCGCGGCGCCCCGGAGAGCCGCTGTTTTCCTTCCAGGGCGCCGCGGATCAGCGTCGAATCAGCTCATTTTCGTTGATAAAATTAATAAGAATTACTTTGTTTATGGAAGAAGAGGCCGGGGACGCCCGAGGAAGACATGGCACGATCAAGTGAATCAAATACTCGAGTCGGGCCATGTCAGAAGTCGGAATAACAGAAGAGAATGTATGAGGCGTTGTATGAATGTGAATGAAGCAAGAAGTGTATGCCAAGATCGAGTTGTTTGGCGGTCCGTCCTCTCTGCCTACCCCTGCGGGGAAACGGCGTGATGGTTAGTTAGTTAGTTAGTTAGTTACTTTGTTTACATTCCTGTTTTTAATATATAAATATCTACACGTTTCAGCAAAGCCGACCTTAAATTTATTTTCACATTAATACCTATATTTAGAATATTATTTATATAATATTTAATAAATACACAGATATAATGATTTTTTTTATGCCTTGTTATTTTATTTATACTAATAATAAAAATAATTTCTTTTTTAATTTTCCAATATAAATTTATTATTTAATATTTTATTAAATTTTTTTCAGTTATTTTTACATTTCTAATTAATTACTTCCCTACTTTTATCACTTATTGTTAATTTTAGTTTGTGTTTGTAATTTCTCTATTCTCGCATTATTATTTTTCTCTACTTGTCTTTTTTCTCTACCTGTCTACTTAGAAGAAGCCGGGGACGCCCGAGGAAGACATGGCACGATCAAGTGAATCAAATACTCGTGTCGGGCCATGTCAGAAGTCGGAATAACAGAAGAGAATGTATGAGGCGTTGTATGAATGTGAGTGAAGCAAGAAGCGTATGCCAAGATCGAGTTGTTTGGCGGTCCGTCCTCTCTGCCTACCCCTGCGGAGAAACGGCGTGATGGTTAGTTAGTTGTCTTTTTTTTTTTTTTTGTATACTGTGTATCCTGATGAGGGAAGCTTTGCTTCTGAAACATATAGATATATATTATATATTAAAAACAGTGGTGTAAACCATGTAATTCTAATTAATTATATTAATAATGACGTCACAAAATAATTACACATTTCATTTAGTTTAACACTTAACTGTTAGTGTCATTTAAGTTTTTTTCTGGTTTTACCTAATGATCCACGCAAAAAAGTGTCCGCTGCCGTAATTGTGCAAAGTACACTACTAGAATTACTTACACTAAGCTAATTGAAAACGTTTGGTAACCACTGAATTAGGACGATTATAATTATATGATCAATCAACGGTCTTTGATGCTGGAAGCCTTATAAAGCACAATTTAATGAAAACATGATGAAAACTTATTTAGGTACACAATAATATCTGTTGTATTTAAATACATCCCTTTTTAAATTTAATTAAAACATGTGATACTACCCACGTAACTTGCCAACAGTTAATTAATGTTTTTTGTGCATATATTCTCCCCGAATCTAGGGATTAATCTCCGGAGCTAGAATTAGCAATGCACTGCGTGTAGGAATAATATTCTATTAAATGGGAAATTAAATCTTTCATACCTTGTAACGTTCTTACAACCTATCCATTTAATTGATAAAGCGACCGGAAGATGGTCAATATCAATTGTCAATGAGAGGTCCTATTCATTTCGATTTGCCTTTGTAAACGATCAATTAGCAATTGTCAATCGCATCTATTACGTAAATTTTGACTAGGTTTTAACCGGCATTGTCTCTGGGGCGCTTAATTCACTTGAAATCTTTCAGTTTCATATCAATTAAAAAAAAATGTATTTTAATAAGAATGCCAATGAATAAAGTATTTTATTTCCCATCTAAACTATTTGCCATAATCTAAAAAGTATTGGTAACAATTATAAAATGCCCCCGTCTGACTCTAGTGGAAGTACAGCCTGAGTATTTTTGAGTGATTTCTCATTTCCACGGCCGTTCTGCTGGGCTGGTGATGGATCGAGGACTCCAATTTCCTTATGAATATCACATTTCACGCTGAATTCTCGCAGTGCATTGATACATATGTCGTTTTTTCTGTCTGTCTCACTCGCGCTACATTTTCCGTTATAATAATAACTAAATATTTATGATTCTGCATTATGAAACTATTATCATTTGTTAAATTCCATCTTATACCCTCCCCCCTTACCTCAGTGAGCGGGCTTAAATATCAGCAAGTGTTGCTAGAACATAAAACACAGTTTACAATTCTTTGAAATAAAAATAAATAAAAGCCTTACAGTGGCAATAGGCAGCTCGATCACTGGGTAGAGAAGATTATCTCAACGTTTATGCACCTCTAACCACAGTTGACGCAGGAAGAGAGAGAAATGTTCCCTGGCACTGTGCACAAAAATTTTACAATACGATATATTATCATTTGTGATATTTTAGCCAAAGTGAGCACTACTCTGATGGTGGTATCGTGTCCTATAAATACTACTATTCACTTATAGCTTTATCTTTATCTTTACCTACTTAAAATCACTCCCATGGAATTGTTTACATAATATAGACATAGATAACCTTACGTATAGTCATTTTATTAATAAAATAATAAATTAACAAGAAGCAAAAATATATTCCTGCCAAGAATACAGCCCGCTGTGTAATATTTGAGCATGAATAATAATAATAATCAGTGGATTATTTCTATAGCCCCGTTTTTGGACTAGTTTTTTTTTTCTTCTTTTTCTTCCGTACTTTTTAATGAATTTAAATCACTTTTGTGATTGTGCCGAAGTGGTGATTTATCATGGAACCGTTACAATGTACTGATAAAATAATAAGGTGATTTTATATTGTATTGTAATTTAAAAATAAATAAATAAATTTGGTAATGCGTTTTTAACAATTCAGATGAAAATTAACGCTTAAAATTTACTCACCCCTAGTTGTTTATTACATCAAGAATCGAAATTGATAAGTATTACAGTGTTTCTATAAGAATTATGTTTATGGTAGAAGCAAAGCACGTTCACCATTGCAAAGAGGTGCGTCACTTTCTTTCCGCATCCTCCCCTGCAGTGAACAAGATTGAGGGTTAGTAGCCGGTCATATTTCGACGGTTGCATGATTTTTGTAGCTGGGAGGGTCTAATTGCATTTGGTAATATATTTGATATTATCAAACTGATGGTTATTACAGTACATACCTGCAATCAAACTTCTGGCGATTAGCTAGTCCGCCATACCTTGTAGCGCCAACCGTATATTGCCGTGGGTGTGTCAGTGGGGCCACCACAGCATCACACAACTTCACAGACATAATTCCCTCACCGTTCAAAAATAAGCGTTAATTTTCTGTTCCTTTTAGGGTGTGGTTTCGTGGTTTTTTTCGTGGTTCGGTGGTAAATATAACATACCTTGTACCCGACTACTTCGCATTCAGTCTTTAGACTGAAATATCTAAGATTGAGATGATCAGATTAAGGGGGCTGGTGATTTTGTAGTACCGGCGACGAATTCACCAGGTTACTTAATTGGCGATATGGATCCGATTGCTGATATTTTGTTTCTTAATTGCTGATCAGCTGGATTTGTATTGTTAGTATTCCTTTCACATAAAAGCATTGGCCTGCACGAGGTAGCATTAGCTAGTATATTGGTTGGTAGTTGTGTTGTTGATAAATAATAATCCTTGAACCCTCTGATGCATGTTCCATGATCCGTCCATCACAATATGGCAATGAGACCTCCGAATTAACACGAATATAGACAGCAAACTAATCGAAACAATTTAAAACACATATAATTTCGTGATTTTTTTCATTCCTCATTACACGTCCCGCCAACACCTTGTCTATTCAAAATACGTTACGAAACACCTACACGAGCATGTTATTTTCGTAATTACGTATCCGTCAAAAGCACCGCATTGCATCATCTCGAGCGATCAGGTGTACACAAGTTTTTTCGTTGTAGTTGCACGGTTCTGTATTGAATGTGAATGGACGACGACGATCGTTTATTTTTCTGTCGAAACTCGATACATTTTACCACGGTTGTTTTGTTTACTGGCGTACTAACCACAGAGGGGGTATCAACATTTTAAGATTAATTAGAGATCCGAACCAGATTCAATAATACCATTTCAAACATATATTAAGAGATCCGAACCAGATTCAATAATACCATTTCAAACGTATATTAGGTATAACGTTTTTGTGTGGTTGCCGATATTTGATCGTCACTAATATTGTAATTTATTGTGAAGAATGATTCTTATTTGATATTTTAAGAAGATTTGCTACCCCCTAAACTCAATTAGTTTTTTTTTAACGAAAATAAATTTAACCGTTTTAGTGCTATGCTTATTTTGCAAGTATGCATATAAATTTCTACAGATATTCTGTGTTTTTAAATAAAAAAGTATGGTATTCAATAAAAAATGCAATAACTTGGACAAATATCAACCAATTTCAATGATTGTTTTTGAAATTATACAAAGTAAAGATTGAAATTTTACGAATATTATAGTTCTAATTAAAAAAAAAACTACGTATTTACAACTACAAAAAATATTAAAAAATACAAAAATATAAGATTATTTCACTTCACAATTGTTTTTTTGAAAATGAATCCGAAGATTCACTTTCTATTCGCAATCTTTTATTGCGATGTACAATAATGTCATTTCAGTCGTCACTGTCTTCATTTATGGCAACAAAGGTCTCGTCATCCGTAGTGCCACTGTCATTTGATACATTACGATCATCCGCAACAGAACTAACTTCCGACATGGTGAAAAAAATTGATTCACTTTAGGGTGTATTTATTTTAACAGGATAAACAATAAAATCAGTTACCAAGACACGCGCTATCGTGCTCTCCCGAGGAAGACAAAAGCACGCTGAAAATTGCAGCGCTGCCTCGCAATTTACGTAACTAAAGCTTATAGCGCGATGGCGCTGGGCCGTACTCTAACAATAATGTTATTTTTAAGTTCTGTAACTATTTCAGTTTTTATTATTGTTGATTCTCTAGTAAATTTAATCTAAGACTAAGTAGTTCTACGAATTAAACACAATAACAATTAATGAACTAGGCTAGTAAAGTATAATAATCCCAATTATTACGCTCGTTTTATTGTTACATGCAAAATTTGGAAGGGAGGGGAGTTTCTAACGGAGCTATCAGCGGTACGTTTAGATGCTTATAAAATACGAAAGTTAATTGTCTTTAAAAACTAAGTAAATTACCCCACTTGTCCCTAGTATAGCAGTATACCTTGTGAGTCACTCCCCCAGGTATTACACCATGATAATGATTAACGAGCTCAGCTTCGGTTCATTGCTGTCTCAAAATGCACCATATTTTAATGTATCATGAGAATGTCTGTAGTTTGTACATTTCTTTTATGGCGCTGCATAGTGTGCTCGGCGAGGCACACCGTCTTGCTGGCTCTACAGTTACGATGATTATTAATGGTCCACAATTGTAAGCATCCTAGTTCAAGCGAGTTCACCCGTGAACTATAAAACATGCAACACAAAGATAAACGTTACGCTATATTATTTTATTTGTAATAGTTCTTTGTAAAAAAAAACACTCCTTTTCCAATGTTTTGGTGGTTTAAGGTGTGCGGAAGGAACTAGATAGACACAGTTAACATAGGAAGCATTAAATAGTGGTGATCAAGTTTTTCCAAGGGTTGTAATATCAGGAATTCCAAAACAGTTTTGGAGCGTAGGAACAATAGGTTTTACCAGTCGCTGGAGCACAGATTTTCTTTTTACTGCTAAGATTTGTTTTGCCAAGATATTGCTCATGGACATTTAAAAAAGATAGGCCCCATAGAGAAAATAATACATAGAGATGCCCTAACACGCTAGGGGAAGAAACCAAGAGGGGCGGCGGGTGAGCTAGACGTTTCGCCAATTTAAGTAAAAAGGTTCGGCTTGTATACAAAACCGAGTATTTAGTTGGACCCTTTCTATAAATGTTTCGTAATTTGCTTACCGTAGTCAAAATCACGTGAAACAAACGTGGACGGCACTGAACTAAGATGGTGCTAAAATGGGTGTCTCGTGACATTTGTCTCCAGCCATGGAAATCGTACTTAGGCCAAGTCTATTAATTCTGGCGTCAGTGGTAGGTCCACATCCCTGCTCTGTGATACACAATAAAAGTTTTCTATTTGAATTCATTCACTGGCTTCATAGGTATGAATTAAGTAAAACGTTTACATCGAATCTTCGATTAAAGCTGTGGGCACAATTATTTATAATGAGACTGTATTTTTCTGTACACCACTTTAACACGGCTCGTTTGTATAATATTATAGTTGAGCGTTTCATTAAATAATAGTGTTCCACCACAGAGTTACTAATTTCCTAAACACAAATATTTAGTTTTTTACTCTGCGCAATGTGAATACATTAGCATTTCCACTGACACAATCCGCAGAATAATTTAATAATTTGCCGTTCACAAGTGGGTGGGCTTGTGCAAGCAAGTTGCAGCTGGCAATTAGTAATTAGATGAATATCTTTCAGTAAAATAATGCACGCTGCGGTCGGTTGCTAATCATGGGGAGTTGATATAAATCTTTGTATCATTTCCGCATCCGAGTGACGGCGCTGTCTCGCGGTCAATTGTTTTAAAGCTGCGACCGGTTTATTCACAGTTCGCGACAAAACACACTTAATTCGCGTTACGGTTTTATTTCACCGGGTGCATTCGATGTGCTGCGCTCCAACTGCCTTAGCGGTACTTCGGAATGCTAAAATTTATATACAATTGTTTAGTTGATTCGAAACAACATTTGATTATTTTATTTTAATATTTCTATTATTATCTGTATATTATGCTCGTTGCTTGTTTTATGCAGACAAGACTTGAAACAAGTAACCGGGACGCGTTGAATAGATTATCTTAGTAACTTGTGTTATTAGCCACGAGACGAAGTGCACTTGTAGCGGAACATCACTTATAATAAATACATAATTATCCATTTATTATAATTGATGACACTATAGAAATTATATTTTCTATAGCTCCTTGTTTATGAATTGATAAAGAAATGGGGATGTGGCCCCACGATGCAGCGACAGTGATAAAGAAACAGAAGGGGCCCACTGTAAAGGGCCAGTGTAAAAGAGAGGACTAGATACCATCCACGTTGGCCGCCAGTGTAAAAGTAGCAGGTTAGGTTAACTCACCCCGAGGCCAGACGCGATGGCTGACTCAGGGTTCCACCAGGATAGCTCAGTAGGTAAGAGCAGCACTGCTCTTGTCTGCAAAGTCGTGAATCGGCACAGCCTCATGCCGACTCAGTAAAAAGGTACTCAACTACCAAAGAAAAAGATGTGAGCTTTCTAGACAGGGTTTATTTTATAGGAAGGCGGTCAAGTAGTACATACGGGGATTAAAATAACGATTGGCAGTACATAACCTATCTGAGGTTCAAATATCTCTCTCTCTGGTGAGTCTAAAATCGGACAAATTACTTTAAGCATAGTGGTTTGCAGCACATACAAAGAGGAAATAGTTTACAGCTTACATAGATCGAACGGTCTCTGTCAGCACGCGGCTCCATCGCAAAAGGTGACGCCGAGGAACGCTGAGTCTCACACAGACAGCACCCTGTGACTCACAAGAAGTTAATGCACTGACTTTACTAATTAGGTTTATGCAAAGACAGTGAGTTTACAATGTACTAAAAGCATGGAAGGCAAGATAATAATAATAATAGTTGGATGATTTGTATAACGCCGTTTTTGTGAAAAATCACCTCAAGGGCGCTGTACAAATATTTCTTAACTAATTATGTACAAACAGATACAGAAAAACATACTTACCTGGCAGGTCGCTTCAGATGAACACAGTTTTAGAAAAATTTATTTATAGAAATGATAGTTTTACATGGTTATTTGTTTCTACTTTTCTATTGATGTTACATTTATTAGATGATTGGTGGCACAAGAAGAGGTGGTATTTATTGAATTATTGGTATTAATTTTTAGGACTGGAGAGTATTCATAAAATGAATTTTAGGACTCGAAAATATCTATAAAATTACCTTAAAAAGCGTAAGAAGCTTTTAATAAATATTAACGTTTTTTAAATTTATTTTACACTTTGGTTATTTACAGTGTTGCAGGCTGTGGACGCATTTACGCACCGATGCGTGAATTTTTAATTTAATTTTATTATTTTTATTTTTTTTAAATTTATTTATTTAATGACTTTAGGTAAGTACTAACCAGCTAGCCTAGCTAAGCAATTTACATGTGAATTTCTTCAATTTATGGATACGATTTTCTGAAAAGATGTGTTTTAAGTTTAGTTCTGAATTCTGTCTTCGATAATTCTTAAGTCAAGGTGACGCCAGAAACCACGCAGGGCGGCCACGCGCTCAAAGCACGTTGTTCGCACCTCTTCGTTCAGCTGCCGGAATCTGAGTGAGTCCAAAATGGCCGTCGATCTCGTGCAGGTGAGCCCGCGTTCGCGGAACTTTTACGAGTGGCTAGGTGCCCTCAACAAGCGGCTAGAACGTTATATTCTACAAACGACTAGATTATCCTATTATGTTACATAACAGAATATTAACCTGAAAGCCGCCACTATACAAATTAACAGTTTGTTGTTATTGCGGATCTTTAATTTGTATACTTTTTCAGATCCTAAATCACTCGGCGTTCATGTTTTCCGTTCATTCATAATGTATTCGTTTTTTAATGACTAATAAATCACCCCCGAAAGATGAATCTGTTACCAACTTTGCAACGAAAATCCAATAAGGATTTCTCATTGATGGTAGAATTTATTTTCCTTTCTTTTCTGTTCTCATGTTTTATTGGGTCATGGTTATCTTTACAGCCTCTATGGACTGCACGACCTGGTGACCAGCATCTTCCATACAAGTGTATCTTGATGTCGTCCATCCACACGAATAATAATAATAATACTAATGTCGTATGTATTGTTTCCAGGTATGGCCGAGTCCAGAACGTCAAACTGTTGGCGAAGGGCTTGGCGGGAGGCGCGACCGGGGCCGGCAGCACTAGTGCCACGGGCGGCGAGACCCCCGGCAGCTCGGGGCTGTGCGCGGCCGTGGCCTTCATGGACATCATGTCCGCCGCCAAGGCGCACGGGGCCGAGCACACGCTGGACGAGCGGCCGCTCACCACGGTGTACTACGAGCCCGCGGCCATACCATCGTCCGCCTCGGCTGGCAGCTCTCCGGCCGGCTCCGGCTATTCGGCCAGCTCGGGCTCTGTGAACTCGGCACCGCAGCCTCGCTTCGCGGCCCATGGGTGAGGATACTATGCATTCCCTTTTATAAACTACCCCCTTACATTGAACCCACCGGGGACACACATTTTCATACCAATTTCAAAATGCTATACTTTTACTCGGAAACCCTTTGATTCTTGCTTTTTCTGGTGGCTCCACTACTTATTTGGCCATCCAACACCAATTACACTATATTAAGTTAAATTTTCTGGAAATAGCAAGTATCTCATGTTTTTCTCAGTTTTTTTTACATATTAATATAAAACGATATTTTATCTACAATAAATGTCACGCGTTAACATTATTTCTCAGACATTATGGTCTCCATTATTAATAAAGTATTATAATATTGTTTACTTATTCATCTCTGAAATGACATAAAAAAACATTATTTAAAAACCCCGCAAACTTCGTTTTCCGTTCCTTTCGGCGAATGGGAGAAGAGTTTTCTTCCCGTATTATTTTCGTTCAAACATAAAATACGATACGAATGTGGTTCTGTGCATTCGTCTTTAGGTCTCCAGGAAATGGAAACCACTTTTCAGTCCCGCTTCCTGAGAATAAAATCGCTTTTCACACGTCTCCAGAGTAGAAAACCATTTTATTTCAATCAATACCGAAAACTTATTTTACTTCTATAGAGAGGGAGGAAGGTATCTTTACCTCGTGGAATAAATTTGAGAAATTTTATTACAGAACCAACTTATTATTTTAAATTCCATCCATTTGTTTAAAAAAGTTATATTGTACAGATTCTTCATTAATTGACTGAATTAATTATATAATTTTTTTAAATTAGTTTCGATAGTGATCTGTGTAAAAAAAGGAACTCCGGGCATTTTCTGTTTCTTGACATGTGCTATTCGTTATAAATACATTGATAATATCACCAAGCCACCTTTAATGCGCCTAAGAAATGAATGTCAACCTTGATGTTGTCTAAAGTATCGCATTTGACTGTTAATAATGTCATTTTTTTTTCTTTTTAAATATTTCGTCAAAATGGCATTGAAAATGTGTTGTACCCGTTTGATAATTTAATTATAGGTTTTTATGTATGTGTGAAAAAAAATGAAGTGTTCTAGCAATGGGAAAAGAGTTTTTAATAAGTGATTCGGATAAACGTTTTGTGATCTACGATGAAAAACGGAACTGCGAAAACAACTAAGAGTGCTGTGCAATAATGGTTAATTAATGAACAGTGTTTTAATTGAAAAGACGGGTGGGGGGTGGTAGGGTTGTGATGGCGGCTGAAGTTGGGGGTGTGGGGGATGTACGGGGCGGGGACGCTGGCGGGCGGTGCGCCGGTGCACCGGGCGGCGGATCGATGCAACTAGCTCCCGCCGCCCTAGGATATGCAGTGTGCCTTGGATTGCAGTGCCCGTCGGATTACTTCCTCGCCCGTGCTTTAAGCATTCTCTGCAATACATACTAGAGTCAGTGGTGTTGGTGATGGTGATGTGATGGTGATGTGATGGCAGCGGCAACAAACCCGCCCGGCCTACTACGGATGATACGCGGATAGTGGCCAATGCGAGTGTTAAGCTATGGGCTGGAGGTTAGGGGTAGCGACTAGCGACGGCCTAACAAGTGGGGGTAGTGATTCATGAATAATACCCCGGTGGCGTGAACCGTATACCGTCAACCGTCAAGTTCTGTGTTTTCCCATTGCGCGTAAATATACAGTGATCATAATACCGAGTGATTGATAAATAAGGCCTTTGGATAACAAGGCAAGGTAGGTGGCATGATTCTTTATAAACAAACCATCGAGGAAACTTTCTGAGACTATTTTGTTAACCATTTTTACTTTATATGTAATAATTACTATGCACCTCTAGAAATATTTATAATTTTTTCGACAAACATCTGTTAGAACAACATTTTCATCAGTATGTTTATGATCATGTGCCTGTTTCTTTCTAAATTTTAGGCAAATTATGTAACGCAATATTATCTCAATACTTTGTTCGTAACACTATGTGACCGATACCCCGACATGCTATTATTATGCAAGGAGAGCGACGTGGGAGCTTACGGGCTCGTTCCGGGGAAGTTTTATGTAATTCAATCGATAAGTCCCTGAATAATTGAACTCCTCTTTAGAGCTCATTTCATACGTAGCCATTCTTTAACGGACATGTCATATAGTTAGATTTGTAACAAGAATAATAATAATTGGATGACTTGTATAGCGCCGCTTTTGTGAAAAATCACCTTAGGGACGCTGTACAAATACTACTTGTTTATTTTATTATGTACAGATACAAAAACATACTTACCTGGTAGGTCACTCTAGATTAAAACGTTGAATTACAAAGTTTTCGCTTGAGATGACATAATTTTGCACGCGCAGGACACATATATTAGAAAACACTGCACATTTCATGATATTGCAGTTACTGTTTAAATCCTATTTGTCATTGATATTATATTTATTAGAAGCTTATTAGCAAAATAGTACGTATTTATTTGAAACATTATTTTATTTGAGATTTCTGTTAATAATTATTTACAATTACAAATATTTATAATTACTTAGAATGTCGCGGACTATGAAAAGTTTCAATTTTTTCGGTTAAGGGGGCAGACTCAAATAAGTCGCTAAACGTCACTTCGCAGTATGCTAACGTAAGCAATACAACACATAATTTATCTGCAAATTCTTAACAGAAAGTTACGAAAGTGTCTTAAGGTTTTCAGTGACGTAAATTTTTAAACTGTAATCTTTTACATTATATATGAAATAGCTACTGTAATTTTAAGTAAAACGCTCGACAGTGCCTTCGCCGTTATGTAAACTGCACCCATTACAAACATAATTTATTAAAATCCTTCCACAATCTCAGAGTAAATAAGATCAAGAACCAAGAGCGTTTATTAAAAATAATTCAGTAAATCTAGATTTTCACTGTAATTCCCTCAAAGTTCAGGTATTTTTAAATTCAGTTCCGTCATACAAAAATCGTATGAGAATTTCCGGCCCGCGCGATTGTTGATAAAACGATTTATTTCGCCGGAGTAAATCAGTTGTGAGAAGTCCTTCAGAGCGAGCGGACGTCGATTTGAAATTCGATATTTTTGTCTGTTTTATGACGAATAGCTGGGAAGAGAGGTGTTAATCTGCCACCGGAATGTAGGAATTACGTATTTTCGATTTTTTTTGTTGTAATCACATTTCTTTGCAACGTTCTTTAAGATGGTCCAAAAAGTGATTAATCTATTATACGGCACAATATAAAAGACCTGCGAACTGGAAAAAAACTGACGGACGTGGTACAGATCTACAAGATCATATCTTTGCAGGCGGTCAAAAGCAAAACTGTTGAATGAACGAATTATTTTTAAAATCTTTACATTTTTTGTGCCCATATAATTTAGAATCTTGACGCCCCTAACTGCATATATATAAGTATGCCGATCTGTGCCTATCAAAATCCACAGTTTTAGCGGCTATCTTGAATTTCTAGATATTCACACCGATTTGGTTAGAAAACGGCGTAAATCATGTTAGGGGGGTGCTGAAATCAAATTTAATGGCAACCTGAGTAATTTCGATGGTCACTTTGAGTTCTCTACCGATTTGGTTCGAAATCGGAATTAAAGTGTTTGGAGGTGCACTGAAATCAAATGCGAAGAATGATAAAAAAGAATGTTTTTCTTCATTTAGAACAGCTGTATCTGTAGGTCCTTAGAGACCAATTTGGTTTCAAACTGTAGAATCTTTAGCCTACTTTAAAAAGTATTAAAGAACCTTCACCGAAAAATTACCCCTTCACTGTCAAAATTGGTTAAACACAAAAAAAATTGCTAAGTATGATAACATAGAATGTTTTTCTTCATTTAGAACAGCTGTATTTCGGACGGTATTAGGTCCTTGGAGACCAATTTGTTTTCAAATTGTACCAACTTTAGCCTACTTTAAAAAGTATAGATTAACCTCTACCGAAAAATGACTCCTTCGCTGTCAAAATTGACCAAAACACTAAAAAATAGCGAAGAATGACAACTTACAAAAAATTTGCATAATTTATAACCGCTGTATCTCGGACACTATTAAGTCCTTAGAAACGTATTTGATTTCAAATTATAGCATATTTGGTCTACTTTGCTTAGGAGAGGGGCAAGGGGAAGATAGGACACTTTTGTGAAAATACTCCCTGTTATAGGTATTATTCACCTGCAAAATTTCTATTTTTCTTATTGCCTTCATTGACTGAACTACTGGTGAATTGTATTCAAGCTTATTGTCTTCGTCTGGAGTGGGTTGTAAATCATTCTTATCTACCTATGTTATATTTTTACTGCTGTTTAGTATACAATATTGAAGGGCGTTTCTAAATCCCAAAAATTATCAAGAGACAAATAGTTCTTATTCCCATTTAATAGACGGGATCTAATTCACATCCGCCATCTTGGTTCTTAAGTTAAATGTAATAGTCGGATTCCTTAACCATTAATAAAAACCAAAGCCATTGAAAGAACAGCCATATAAAAAAAGCATCTAATTCATTTCAACCATCTTGAATCCACAAGTGGACAATCAAAAATCGGATTCCTTGATTCAAAAACCATGAAAATAATTCCCTATGTCAAAAAACTGTGCTTATAAGTATTTCTGAGCAGGTGGTCCACCTTACCCATTTCCATAATATTTCCGAAGCAAAAATAAAAGATTATGCTGTGAAGAAATAAATACGTAAATAGTAACAACAAAAAAAAATTGTGAAAGGGAAGCACTTTGTATGGGTACTGTCAATTATTAATATATTATATACAAATTAAAAAAAAAACATATTCTCATCATTTACCCTAACCTATACCAACAGATCGACTTGCTTTACTTTGCAGTAAGCGGCAAAAAAAATCCTACCCTTTCCGACTGCTAAGTTAAGTCTGTCAAACTTCTATTAATTTATTGTTAAACACCGAATAAACGAAAAAAATATAGAGCAAATTTTTTTTGTTTCGTATTGCATCAATACGCTGAACATTTTTTTTAATCCGGCGTGGTCTACATTATCCACATTTCCCCAATCCTGCTGCCGGATCGCGGTGGTCCGTGGTTTTGAGTTTGAGGCCTAAAATTCCAGTAGGGATGAAAATAAATTTTGGGTAATCAATTAAAAAAAACGCGTATGTACCCCCATCATTATAGATAGACTTTCATCAAGTATTCTATTTATAATATGCAGTGGTTTTTATCAGACTATGCCAGTGTTGTAAAATATATACTTGTTTTTCTTGAAAATTCGGAACAACTTGTACCAGCGCGCCACGATTGAATCACGATTCAGATTTTAATCATATTTTTTTTAAGTAGATTTCTAGTGCTTCTTTTTGAGAAATATTTTCCACCAGCTCAATACGTAATATCATTATTTTACCGTCTGCCTTCTGACGTCAATCGAATACTCTTCACGATATTCCTTAGTATATTCCGTGGCATAATCATAAATCTAAAAAATATATCTTAAAACGAACTCCAGTTTGCCAGTTAGGCGCGCCAGATGGTATGGAAATTGAATTCAAACAAACGGGCCGCTCAAACTCGGGATGTTGTCGGTCTCGCTGATTGTTAATTGGAAGCATAACCTGCTAATTTAATAATACATGTAGTAGTAGTAGTGATACGTCATGGAAACGGGACACATCACCCTCACTTGAAATTTACACAATGTTTGAATTCATTATTAATAAATTAATAATTTCCCATGATACTTGGAATTTTTTTATAGACTTATATAATATAATTTGAAGGGCGTTTTACAAAGCTAGAAAATGACTTAAAGTTAATTTACCTTAAATTTTATTTGTGGATATATATTAAATAATGCGTTATAAAGTAAACGAAATGTTGTTATTAGGTAATAACATACAGTATAACCCCCTTATTTTACGTTTTTCAAGGGACTGAAAGAAAAACGTAATTTTTAATGGAAATTTTATTTTATTTAAAAAAAAAAATCATGTATATTAATTAGTTTGTTGCATTTTTGTTTTTTTGTTATGTAATTCTCTTTCAAGACTATATAAACATTTAAAAGTGTCATCTTGAATATCACCAATGCTCGCTCGTAAAGTAGGTTTTTAAACCCTCGATGAACCTCATTGCTTCTTCTTTTGTTGGAATATCAACCTCTTCTTCATCGGACAGTTCTTCAGCAGAAAAGTCTGCTGGTGTTAAATGACTGTTAACAATATCATCAACTTCCACCAAGTCTGATGTCATAACATTGGAGTCAAGGTTTACATAATCCTGTTGGTCTGAAATCCTTTCCCAGCTTTCTATAACATCACACTGGATATTTTCTTGGGTACTGGGTACGTCTTCATCCCGCTCCTTGTATATCCCAGCTTTCCGGAAACAATTCTTGTTGGTAGAGTCGTTTATTTCACCCCATGCCTTAACGGTATAATGCATTGCATCTAAAATGGACATCTTAAATTTGTTGGGGTCCTCACCTTGTTCTAACTGACACAATAGCTTATGTACCAAGTTTCTTCTATAGTAGTGCTTGAATGCCCGAATTTTCCCCCAGGGGTTGCAGTTCACTTGTGCAATTAGGAAAAAATGCCAACTAAATGTTCCTCAAAGTCAAGTTTGTTTGGTTGAGCTGGGCATCTATCGAGGAATAGCAATGTTTTACTCCCATCAAATCGTCTAATGCAGTAAGCTGCTTTTCAAATAAGATTGATGTCATCCAGGCTTTTTATTGGCTGCATATTTTGTCGGCAATGTCCTGACATTTTTGAAGCAGCGGGGTTTTGCAGACTTCCCAATCACTAACGGGGGAAGCTTCTCACTGCCATCTGAATTTGTAATCAAGAGAACAGTGAGGTGAACCTTAATTTTCCTCCATGACAGGCTTCACTCTTGAAGGTAAAACGTCGAATAACAGCCCATTCTCATCGGCATTGAACATATATACTCGTATCTCTGGGAGCCGTAGCCTGCAATTAATGTAGGCACATCTGTCTGCTTCCGATCTTCAGCAATGTCCAAATCAATCGATCTGTAGACCACATTGTGCCTCTTCTTAAAACGATCTATCCATCCATTTGATGCAGTAAATCCTTCAATATTATCTCGATTCGCGATGCGCATTGCCTTTTCACGAATTATAGTCCGCCGACGGGAATATTACAGGCCCGTGCACTGACGAACCATTCTTTTAAAATCTCCCTTTTTTCGTACTTCGACGCTTTGATGTACATACGTTTTCGCCCCGGGTCCACATTGAATAGCGCTTTTTTCAATAGATCCACGGTTTTTGATGATTTTGGCTAAAGTAGTAATGGGTATTCCTAAATTTCGGGCCAGACATTTTGTGTTTGAACGAATGAGGACGTAAAAATGAATAATAATCGAACTGTCATAGGCTGTGGAAAGGTTCACATTTGTGGGATAAATTATCTCGATTGAAACAATTAACGTAATAATTTATCTGAAGATCGCAATTGCGCAATAGTACTACAAAACAAAAAAATATTGTATTATAGATAGACTAGCAGATTAAAAATCCGCTGCAGCGAGTTTTCGCCGCATTGTTGACATTACACACCCCCGCGTTGGTAAAATAGAAAAGTTTTGAACACACGTAAAAAGGACACACTATGTTCATCGTGGTACGAATTGAATTGCAGACTCTTTTGCGTTTGAGGGAAAATGACCATTTCTACTATTTATGTATTTTATATACGGTAATTAACATGGGAGTCTAGGACATTAATACAGTTAGATGATAGATGTAGATTTTTTGATCGTCAATATCTAAGCGGATTCTGTGATATTACCGAGAATTTCCTGATCTCTTCCACTGTGAGTCTTCCCGCATTCAGTTTTGATCATAGTCTCGTCTCCTTCAAATGACTCCTGACGGCACTTATCCATCCTTCTGTCTTTAGAATATGTCGTCTACCCATCTCGTTTGTGAGTGACCTCTTCCCGGCCAAAGATTGTTGGGGTGTTAGTGGGGATTATCGTTAGATATTGTGTTCAAGTTTAATTTGTAGAACTCTATTAATTTCATTATCAAACTGTCCAGTTTGATAATGCCTTCGGAATGCGAACCAACTGTTACGCGTAAGAATGATTACCTAGCGGAGCTTTTTTTATGAATAATAATAGTTATTTAAAAAAAAACACTTAAAATTATAGTTAGATTTCAGTTATGTTAGCTTCTTTTTGTGTTTTAAAGAATGTGGCAAGTCTGGCAAATGGAGGGGCGTAAGTTTACAATCGGTAGCTTCGATATAATATAACGGTTCAGTGCAATTTTTAATGTACGAAAATGAGTACGAATAACGAGTCTGCAAATAAGTTGCGAATGTCACTAAACATGTTTCTGTGATTTTCTCATTTACATATTCCAATTCACGACAGTCAACTCTTAGATCACCGACGTCATCGGCTATCCGAAGGCTGAAGGAACCAAAGCGCACACCAGATACTCAGTTTGGTGAGCGTGCTTTCAGTGTGTCAGGCCCTAAAACCTGGAATAAACTGCCACACAATCTAAGATTGATTAAAGACTCGACAGAATTCAGCGCAAAACTCATCTCTTCGAAAAGTCATATCCATGAATGGTTCAGTTGCGTACCTACCCTAATTAACATAGCGAAGCTAGCCGTTAGTACCTATCTAAAGTAATTAACAGAACAATTTGAAACTTTTCATAGTTCGCGACATTGTAAATAATTATAAATAAGTGTAACTGTAAATAATTATTATCGATAATCTCAAATAAAATGTTTTAAATAAATACTTACTCTTCTTTTTGCCAATAACCTTCCAATAAATATAATATCAATGACAAATAGGATTTAAATAGTAACTGCAATATCATGCAATGTGCGGTGTTTTCTAATATTGTGTCCTGTGCGTGCAAAATCATATCTTCTCAAACGAAAACTTTGTAATTTAACGTTTTAATCTACCTGATTATTATGAGTGACCTACCAGGTAAGTATGATTTCTGTATCTGTTGGTACATAATAAGATAAACCCTGGCAAGTAGTATTTTTACAGCGCCTTTGAGGTTATTTTTCACAAAAACGGCGCTATACAAGTCATCTAAGTATTATTATTATTATTGCAGATATAATTATATAATACACGTTTGAAACCTTTGAAAATTGCATTGTCTACCTTATTGCGTTATTAAGTGAACCTGCATTGCACAAAACATTGGTTTAACAACTTTACTTCGTTATTATTTGGTCCGAAGCGGAGTTCAAGCTGTGGCATTCTTTCGCTTCATACTACGGCACTGACCGGGAAAGTCGGGAAACCCGGGAATCGTCGGGGATTTCACTGAACTGAATATTATCAGGGTCTTGCAAAATGACAGGGATTTTTCCGCTTTTTTCTTCTTATTTTTATTTTGACATGTTCAGTAATTATAAATTAGTTTAATTTCATGTCGTCGCGGTGTTTGATTTTTATTCCAAATTCTACATAATATACTGGACTAAATTCCAAAATTATTATGCTGTTAATACTTGCTTAACAACTTTTCCCGAAGGCAACTTACAAAATCAAGAATAATGATTTTTTTCGAGTGACTAATAGAATCTCAGTCAAATAGATTTAAACCGCTTTCCTAAATATGGATTTTGAAAATAAATTAGCATTCATCATATTTTTTGTTTATGTACCAATAAGTACATAATTATAATGAAATATTGTTTTAAAAAATTCTAATCCCACTCCTTTGCAATTTTTTTTATTACATTTTATGTACCTACCTACTTGTACGGTTATATAAAAGTCCCGCACAGCCCTCCAGCCTGAAGGGAGTCGCCGGTTGACCTGGTTTCTCCCACGTGTATCGATCTCCTGCATTGTATCGTTCCGCTTCCTCTTCCTCTTTCTCTTCTCGTTTCTATTCTTATACTCGTACTTGTTGGCCACGTCGAGTTATAAACCTGAAACGAAGAAACCTATGACCAAAGGAAACGATCGAGCTTTATGTAAATTGTATATGACATTTCTTCGTGGGTTCAGGAATATTTAAAATAACGATCGTACCGATTAGAAAAACTTTAAAAATGTACTTATATTTTGGTTATTTAAATATAGTCGTTATTATAAAGTTTATTTTTATTAACATTTAGTTGTGTCACTAAACTCGTTACTAACATAATGTGTTGTAATATTAGTTCACATCGGATTAAAATCTACTTCATTTATCGAAAACATATTTCAAATGAATCGCTCAATATTTTTGCCCTCACGTAGTTTCATGTTTGTAGCGAGTTACGAATATACTATTTATTACCATATTTATAAATATAGGTCACGTTATGTTTAGGTTTCACCGTTTAGTCTAATATTTATTTTAATGGATCGGGTATTCAGATAGAGTATGTACGTTTCGTAATTGCACGTTGAAATGATGTTTCGACTGAAAAGGTCGGAACCCTCTAACTGGGGAGACTAACCCACGACGAATGAAAAAGAGAATGTATCTAACGACACACGAGTATAAATGAAGTAAAGAGTGTGCCATGACAGAGTTGTATGGCTATCTATCCTCTATGATAACCCCTCCCGGGAAATGACTGAATGGTTAGTTAGTTAAAATTATTTGGTTATATGGTACACTATTATATACAAAGCTAGAAAATAACTTTAAAATATACATAGTTGATACTTACTTAACTTTACAAAATATTGTTTGTCCATTCTACTTACATTAGATGAGACTTGAAGAAATATGTCACGTTCGTGTTTATTTTAAAGTATACATACAGTTCTATATTATTATGTTAATTAGCTTCTAATACAACATTTTGCCATTATATCAACGAAATAATGGGATTTTTCAATTCTCCTTATAATTTGTCAGCTACTTGAGAACTATGTCTTACATTGAATTAAATTATTGCCTGGCTTAGCATAATACCCTGGTGAAAAATGCCCATCGAAATGGCTCAAGCGTTGACATTTGAACTACGTAAACTTCAGTCTCGAACGTCAATTTTCTAAATTAATTAATTTAATAATAATAATAATTGGACCATTTCTATAGCGCCGCTTTTGTGAGAAATCACCTCAGGGGCGCTGTACAAATATTACTTCCTATTCTTATATTACGTCTATTCTACGAATTTATTATTATTATAATATTTATTTTTTTGTTTTACATTTATTTTCTCTTTTTATATTACGTCTATTCTACGAATTTATTATTATTATAATATTTATTTTTTGTTTTACATTTATTTTCTCTTTTTGGACAGGCTATCATTACACATTATTTATAGATCATATATGTAATTTTTATAAAGATAACCTAAAAATTATTGCGGTTATTTTATGCTATTTTTATACCGGGAAAATTGATAACTTCCCTATACTTCCAAGTAAATCAGGAGCGACTATAAAACGCAGCTGGCAGCCACGAGGGCGCCTAGACTACTTTAAAAATAAAATTATGTAGTTAGTCACTTATGAGAAATTTCTTTTTAATTAATGATTGTAAGTTCATTCTCCCTCCCTTCTCACATGACAAACTGAATACTTTTATTGCGTAGAACAAAAATATTTTGTTATCTTTTCGTTACTTTAAGCTTGGAAGTAGTATCCTGGTACTCAGCGATAACATTTTTTCTGCAAATTGAATGGCCTTCCCATTTCCGTGATGTGTCGTTATCTTTATCGACCGCTGCTATAGTATAATATATGTAATATAATGTAATGTTTGTTGGCGTTTATTTTCAACAATAACTGCGTGTGCAATGTGTGCATACAATACATTAGAAAATTAATCGTTCTATTTGGCACTACAGTATTATTTGATGAAAAATATTACGAATTTAAACAAAAAGCTCCATTCTTCGCACGTTTTCTATTGACTGCTCATGAACACTGGAGATATAAACCCATAGAAGAAGTGTGTTGTGGTCGTGACCTAATTTTTTTCCTTTTTGAAATTGATCAAACATTTTGAAATACCAATATTCTTTCTTGAGTAGATAATCAATTTCAATGTCGCAAAGTCTTATGCAAAATGGCGACATCAGTTTTCCTTTAAATCGGTTTAGATCACACTTGGAATTATCTGTTTAGTGGGGCTTAAGCTTTGTTGAGGTCCCTGAACGATTGACGATTACAGTTAACTGTTAAAAAAGCTAATAAAAACAATAATAATATTTATTTGAAACACACATTAATTTAACAACAAAATGTGTAAGAAAGCTTTGAGTGCCCAACTAGGAACAAATCCCGTTTTGGGACAGCCAAATTGACAAGTTTAGTTCATATTAAGTGCCATTATACAAAAATAGAAGGTGAAAAACCTACTATTGACATAGTATGGTAATATAATATATCTAGAAATAAAGTATAATTATTAAGTATGAAGAGATGTGAAGAATAGTATAGAAAAAGAAATTATGTATACCAGATAATGTAGAATTATAGTTAAGTTCAAATAGATAATAAAAAAAGTATTGAGTAATCGTTTACGTATATCAGAGAATTTGAGTATAATATAATAGTTAAGTACTGATGACGAGATGAGTAAAACAAATATTATAGACTAAACAATTATGTATATGTCTTTCATAGGTACTGGTTGGTGATATGAGGAAAAAAATGCGTTTAAAATTGAGGGCTAAAATAAAAAAAAAGATTGAGTTACGTATCACTCAGCGTTATGAGTTATTTATTTTGTTAGTCGAATTATGTGATAGCACAACGATAACTCATTGATGAAATATTAGCACTTAAAGTTATAAAGTATTCTACAACTCCAATACGATCCGGGTCTACTTCATCAACCTTAACATGCATAACAACTCTATGTTCCAATTGCGTATTTTTACTATATTTTTTCTTTCGTGTAAGTTGGGAACATGATTTTTTTTAATTTTTGAGGTCGTGACAAACATTGAACGACTGAAAGTATTTTTTTTACGGAAACACCACACAGGAGACTCTGAGGGAAATAATTTCCCTCAAGGCCTATATCATCTTTGGGGATGCTGTGTGGAGGGTCTTTTAGAGGAAGGAGTGAATGTTGTAGGATGGAGGAAACAGAGAGGCCGGCAGATCATTCCACAGCCGAGCTGTTGAATACAAGAACGAGTCGTAGAAGCGACCCTTTCTCATGTAACAAATGTCAACCGTGTGCAAATGTTGGGCACGCGTTTGGCGTGTTTCCCTACTGTGCACCGGTGCCCAAGGGATTAATGACGCTAGTTCCTCAGAGCATCTTCCATTAAAATACCGGTAAAACAAGGACAGCATTCCCACCTGACGTCTGTGCTCCAAAGATTGCAGTCCGTTTGTTAAGATAGGCGAATCTATCAAACGGACCGCCCGTTTCTGCACAGAGTCAACGGTTTTTCAGATATTTTGGGTCTCCCGACCAAAGGTGGCTGCCAAATTCTACAGTGGGGCGCACTCGCGATTTGTACAGGGTCATCTGTGGGCTCTGTACAATACACCCAGCTTCTTAGAAGCTAACTTTACTTTGGCTTCGATGGAGCCCCCATACCTGAGCTGGTCACTTAAGGTTACACCAAGCATATCAATGGGGGGCTTGTTGGGAAGATTGCTTCCATTAAAGGAGACTAGATTGTCATTTCGATCCTTTTTAGACGTAATCAGACTTGATTGGGTCTTTGAAACATTAAATTCGACTAGGTTATTCTTACCCCAATAGGAGAAACCCTCTAGAGGTAACCGTCCATTCTCTGCTTCAAAGCCCACCGAGCTCTTGGGGTTTGTGTGCCCTTTGGGGGTTGTCAAACAAAAAGCTATCACGGACTGTACTGTCATCCGGGTAACAATGGACAGAACCGATCCTTGTGGGACGCCAGCATTTATTGAATGCGAGGAAGAGCTGAAACCATCAGCAACCGTCTATAAAACACAAGCACTAATTAGTGAATTTATCGTGTTTGTTTTGTAGATCTAAGTTTATATTTACTTTCAAATGGAATTTAAAAATGTGTGTTTTGTTTGGATTAAATTAATATTAAAATTAATAAGGAATGTTTTGTTTAAACCACTGTTTAATATATAAATATTAACATGTTTCGGAAGCGAAGCTTCCCGCATCAGGATACAAAGTATGTTTTTTTTGTATCTTGATGAGGGAAGCTTCGCCTCACAAAGTATACAAGGATACAAAGTATGTGTTTTTTGTGTCTTGATGAGGGAAGCTACGCTTCCGACACATGTTGATGTTTATATATTAAACAGCGGTTTATACAAAACATTTCTTATTAATTTTATTAAAATGACACCACAAAGTAATTTTACATTTATTGAAGAAGTAAATCAATATTACTTACGCGTGATGGCTGCTTCGCCGTCGAACAGATTATCAAACGTTTTATTGTCAAATCAAACCTCTAAGATTGATTTAATTACACAGTTTAGGTACATTTTTTAACATAAACTTAATTTAGGCATACATATATGATGTAAGATGTAAAATGTACTACATAAATAGATTTTCCTGTTTTCGCAATGATATAAATAATTAAGTGATTTAAGGCAAGTTTGTGTTATTTCATTAATAATTAGTGATTTAAGGCAAGTTTGTGTTATTTCATTCCACGTGCAGTTTCTTCTATTAGCTAAACATATTTTATAAAATAAGTCTTTGCCTAATCTACTTAGGATACATTGCTCTGCTCGAATTTACCCGTGAGGCTAACTAACTAACTAACTAACCATCACGCCGTTTCCCCGCAGGGGTAGGCAGAGAGGACGGACCGCCAAACAACTCGATCTTGGCATACACTTCTTGCTTCATTCACTTTCATACAACGTCTCATACATTCTCTTCTGTTATTCCGACTTCTGACATGGCCCGACTCAAGTATTTGATTCACTTGATCGTGCCACGTCTTCCTTGGACGTCCCTGGCTTCTTCTTCCATTCACATTCGCGTCATATATTCTCCTTACACTCCTTTCTTCATTCATTCGCTCTACATGCCATAACCATCTAAGCGTCCCTTTCTTAATCTTTCTCACTACGCTTACATCAGCCTTGCATTCTTTACGAATCTCAACATTTTCACACGATCATACATGGTTTTACCACACATTCGTCTCAGAGATCTTATTTCTACAGCATTCAGTCTACTTTCGTCCATCCTCTGCCAGTTCCATGCCTCACTGCCATACATCAGGGTTGGTATCAGCACTCCATTGTGGACTGCTAGCTTCGCTTCTTTGGACAACTTTTTGTTAGCGCCAACCGCGTTCAGTCCTCCATTAATGGAGTTTCCTGCATTCACCTTTCTTTCAATATCCCTATCAGTCTTTCCATCTCTCGTAAACATACTTCCCAAATACACAAACTCGTCTACCTGCTCCAAGTATTCATCATTCACAACTATATTGCACACTGTGTTCGTACTCTCTCTCTTTCAAACACCATGACTTTAGACTTACTTACATTCATCATTAGCTCATTCTTCATACATACTTCGTTCATCCTAGATACGAGGGACTGTAGATCTTCTATATTATTAGCAATCAGCACCGCATCATCAGCATACAACAGGCAACAAACTTGCAGACTACTCATTTTTGCGCCCAAGCCCACCTCTTTCAATTTTTGCATACAATTATCCATGTATAGATTGAATAACCACGGTGACATTACGCAGCCTTGCTTAACACCTTTTGTGATGTCAAACCACCCCGTAAAATCACCGTTTGCCCTAACACATGCAACGCTTCCCCCGTACAGAGATGCGATTGCCTGTATAAGATTTGTATTCACTCCATACTTGGACAACACCTTCCATAACTTTTTCTGTCAACTCGGTCGTATGCTTTTTGTAGATCTACAAAAGCACAGAAAAGTTTCTGGTTTTTTGCCAGAAACTTCTCTGTGCTATATAATGAAATATTAATCCCACGAAGATTTCAGCGCTATACATGTATTATTGTTATGATTACCACGCAGCAGGTTGTTTTATAGATATTATGAAAATCAAGAAGCCTGGTTAAAAAGATAAATTATCTAACAATAACAAAAGATATTTAATGTTATAAGCCTAAGACAATTAAACATTGAAGTTTAATTTAGGCTAATATGGACATGCTTCTCATTAATTACTATTCGAGGAATAATAATGGTTCGTTCAATAAACATTTAAACCATAAAAAAACGAAAACAGAACAATGAAGAAAATAACGAGCTTCAGTAAATAGGCTATTATGGAAAAATAAGGCTACACTAGACGGCTTAAGAATTCTTAGAATTATAATATCCATTTGAGTAGGCAGTAAGAAAGAGGATTATTGACAATGATACGCCCATGAAGAAATATGATTCTTGTTAGTACTTACTTCGCGGAGGTTTGGCTTATTATTTACGTGATGTTACCTTTTATTAGTAAATAGTTCCATGTTTTTTTTAATGAATTTTATTTTTTTAATTATTATAAGAAGCGGCTATAAACCTTGAAATTTACAATACAGGCATAATATGATTAGAGAACTTTATTCTACTGCGTATTTTTACTGCCCAAAATCTGCTGACCTGAAAATAAGCTATCGCTGGAGATTAATGGAGGATACACGGAGGACTGAACGCCTTCATTGGCTTCGATGCCCTGAAAGAATAGAATTCAAGATTTGCTTAACAACCTTCAAAGCACTCCACGGAAAGGCACCAGCCTATATATCTGAACTCTGTGTCCGACAAAACCCAGGTGATAGACAGCTTTCTTTGAGGTCAGCAGATTTGAATGTTGCTAACCGATTAGTTGAACCCTCTCGGTCAAATAAACCCGTGTACTATGATCGCGCTTTTGTATATCGGGCCCGGTCATCTGGAATAAGCTTCCCCCAAATATTGCTAACATTCAGAATTTAGCAGAGTTCAAACGGGTATTGAAAACAAAATTATTCAAAAAATCCTATCCGACATAAAACATAAATTCATGTACGTAGAAACATAATTTCAGGACATTTTTTTCTTTCTTTTTCTTTTTCTTTTTCTTTTTCTTTCAATCCTTCATAGCTTATTTAGTTGCGGTTTTCTCTCCTTGTTATTTAATTTCATTAGTATTCAGTGAAAAACCATGTATATAATGTCATATAATTTTCTCTTGTTATTTGTACCTACTACATATTTGATTATTTACACCATTAGTTTCTAAATTGTTATTTTATAATACCTGCTCATGAATATTGTATGTCATAGTATTAATTTGCATATTGTATATATATTATAATAACAGATATACTATGTAGTATATCTGTTATTTTACAATTAGGTTAGGTTAGTTAGTGTAAAGCGCACTTGAGGTGAACCTTCACAAAACTGCGCTATAGAAATTAACTCTTATTATTATTATTGGTGCTAACAAAAGTTGTCCAAATGGAGTGGTGATACCAACCCTGATGTATGGCAGTGAGGCATGGAACTGGCAGAGGAAGGATGAAAGTAGACTGAATGCTGTAGAAATGAGATCTCTGAAACGGATGTGTGGTATAACCATGTAACCTGGGGATGTTCAAGGAAGACATGGCACGATCAAGTGAATCAAATACTCGGGCTATGTCAGAAGTCGGAATAATAATAATAATAAATGGATTATTTTTATAGCGCCGTTTTCGTGAGAAAATCACATTAAAAGGCGGAACAACAGAAGAGAATGTATGATACGTTGTATGAATGTGAATGAAGCCAGGAGTGTATGCCAAGATCGAGTTGTTTGGCCGTCCGTCCTCTGCCTACCCCTGCGGAGAAACGGCGTGATGGTTAGTTAGTTAGAGCTTGTCAGACACATAATTCCTATGTAGTTTTCGAGGCTGAAGACATTCCCTGGTTCAACTTTGAATTCATAAAATTTTTTCTAAACTCGATTATTTCAGGACATGGAATTCAATCAAGGCGCTCCCTACTATCTATATTTAGATTCAAGAAGAAAATGTTTTTTTCAAACTTATTAGATGTAAGAATCTAACTAAACCACCACGCTATTTTACTGTAGGGGTAGGGAGACAGGATGAAATGCCACGCCCTGTGCCGGACACACTCCACATTCTCGTATTTCTACTGCATTAGGTTCGTCTTTCCTCTCCCCACATATCACAGCCACAGAGCACATAATAAACTTGATACTGCCATAAGGTCACAACAAGTGCGCAATACTAGAATGGCTTCTTCTCTAATGTGTCAGCCCCCAAATAACAGAACATCATTTCGACAAACGAGTTTTTCTTGTAAAGCTCCTTTGTTATAAAATAGGCTTAGCGACAACATAAAACTATAGATACGCTAAATTTATTATTAAAAATGGTCAAAAAGTCTATGTTAGCTGAGAGTGGTGATTCCGATTTATCTACGAGTATGTTATCCCTTATGTTATCAGTATGAAACCTTATGTATGCTTGATATTATCATTATTATTTTCTTATTATTACTTACTTATTACTATTTACTTGTTATTACTTCCTTATTATCTTTTTTCTACCTACCTATTACTATTTTATTTATTTATTATTATTTGCTTATTTTATTTATTTATTATTTACCTATTTTTATTATTATGTACTTATTACTATTTACTTATTACTGTTTACTTATTACTGTTTACTTATTACTGTTTACTTATTACTATTTACTTATTACTGTTTACTTATTACTATTTACTTATTATTGTATATGTATTATTATATGCTTATTATATGCTTATTACAATTTACTTATTATTATTTATTTATTATTATTTAATTTTTATTATTATTTTCCTATTAATATTTACTTGTTTTCATTAATGTATTATTCTTTACTTGTTTTCATTAATGTACTATTCTTTACTTGTTTTCATTAATGTATTATTCTTTACTTGTTTTCATTAATGTATTATTCTTTACTTATTACTATTTACTGGTTATTATTTACCTATTATTATTTACCTGTTATTATTTACTCACTACTCCTTGTTAACAAAAATATGATCTCCCTATGATTGTGGCTACTTGAAGCACATACTTTATGATAGTTATTTGGGTTACAGTGAAATTATTATTGTTTTAATCTATAAATGTTCAGCGAACCTGAAAGATTTACTGTAGATTTTATAGTTTGAATAACATTGGTGATATTTAAAAAAAAAAATGTACATATAATATATCGTTTCACTAAAATTGTAAAGCCGCTCATCCTCAACACAGGACTGTCCTAGTGAGATGAGTGGCTAATGTTTTTGTTTTTAAAATTTAGGAATAAAAAAAAAGAATACGTAACACGAAGGGGGGAGAAAGAACAAAATATGGTGGGCGAGATAGGCGTGCCGCCAATTTAAGTAAAACAGCAATTAAGTAAAAAGGTTCGGCTTGTTTACAAAACCTAATATTTTACCTTATAAAATTTTTATAATCTGTTTACCGCAGTTAAAATCTCGCGAAACAATCGTGTACGGCTGTAAACTATACTAGTGCCAAAATGGGTGCACGTGGCCTTTGCCTCCAGACGTTAAAATGGTGCTTGGGGAAAGTCTATTAATTCTGACGTCAGTGCTCCCAGCCTTATATTAATTAGGGTTCGAATCAGAACTCCGTTATGCCTACCGACCTCTTTTCTTTGATAACTTTAACCCGCCATTCAAAAGCTCTTAATGAAAATACTTTATTACTTTATGATAAAAAAGCACAATACCTTCCAATAAACTCTGTCGCGATGCGTTTCAAGTCCACGCTGTCGTTTCAAATTCATTAAAACAAAAAGCAAAAGTTCTTTAAACGCTGTAGGGCGTGAGGCTTCGCACAGAAGGCTCTTGCCTGAATGCTCGTTCATTAAAATGATTTGTTTCGATTCGTAACCGTAAGCGGGAACATTGTTATCTATATTACTTTGATTATGGCGGTGTGTCGGGCTGGTTGCCTGTTGTTTACTGCTCGGTAGTCCGGTGCAGTGACGCACTTACTTGGCTGTTGCATAATGAATTCTGTGTGAATCATGCTCCTGAACAGGTATTCTTACAATGAGATTAAAGCCCTCACGGTTTAATGTTATGCAAAAGTTTTGAAAGGAATTAATGAACGATTTATTTTTTATGACTCGAATCATAATTTTTATTTTATTTTATATGACTTGTATCATATTTTTTATTTTATTTATTACCGCACTACAGTTCTGAGTGCCGGAACAAGTGGGATTATAGCATCTCAATATTTGGGTAAATAATTTTATGTGCCTGAAGTGGGAACGGTTATTTTTTTAACATATTTAGGTGTTTTTTTTTTATTAGTATTTGAATTCAACTTAGGTTCTCCCGTATTTAAAATCGGAAAATATTGCTTGTGCAATGATGGAAGGCTTAGCTCTCTCCGCCAGCAGAAAATTGAATCCAAAACGCCTGGGAGTGAACCATTGATTAAACATTGTTTTTATAGTGTCAGAAGTAGCCTCTGACAGCTAGCTAAACGTGATATATTTGCTCAATAACGGCGATACACCGGCTAAAATTCCAACGAAATCACGCGCTCCTTATGCAGGTGGCGACAAGGTTGAGGTTCCCGCTTAAAATCGGCCGCATGTTTCGATTTACGCAAAAAAAACCACCACCAAAATGCTTGTTTTATTCTATTCTGTAAAGTTCAGACATAATTATTAAAATGTTTTATGGTCAAATTCTAAAAAAATTAATTTACCACAATGAACAATACGACAATATCGGAAAAGGGGTTCGTGAGTAGGAGAGTTATCGCTTTAAACATTTTTTTAATGTCTAATACTTTATTTTTTTCTAGGCTTATGAAAAGACACCAAAAAATGTCCACTTAAACGAAACACCAAGGTGTGTTCTACTTGCAGTATTTAATCAAATCATCTACGATATATCTAGGCCATCAAATTCTCAAACCGAAAACACGTGATTTTGCATTCCTTCCCATTGTGCATCGCCTTAAGGAAGTTTCGGTGTTCGGATTATTGCATTTTTTCGATTGATTAGCTAATGAATGTTATTTTTATAATATCTATTTTCATAATAATCATTATGCAATGTTTTGCGTTTAAAATCTTATCGACATAAACATTTTTCCTTCACTTAAATTTTATTACTGTGATGTTCTTGTTTACGTTCTCGGTTTTCGCGTAATATTCATACGGCATTCTTTAGTAAAAAAAACTGTCAAATATTTACCGAGTAGGTACAAGTACCAACATAATTAAATACTAGTACTCGGAATTTTTTCCCATTTATCGTTCTTTCATCGGCGTTTTTTTTTGCTTCCCACATGTTGACAGCCCTTCCTCATTTAATGTTGGAATTTAGACTTTGATCGCTTTTCATGAAATAAACAGACAAGGCAATTTCACAACTCAACGATACCGAAAAGATAAATGTGTATAAAAATTAACCGTTGATTTGAAGTTCATAAAAAAGTTCATGTGATCTTCCTCCGCTTCTTCTGCCTTCCACTTTTCCAGTGATCATGAGTTTGTTCAGGTTTGAGTGAGATATCGATTTGGCGAGCAACCTGTCCAAAGTATCTGAGAATACGCTGTAAGCAGACAGTTGATATCCTATTGTTGTCGGATAGCTCTTCCAGAATGGACATTATATTAGTGCACCTGGCTGTCCATGGAATCCTAAGCATTTTTCTCCAGCACCACGTTTGGAGGGCGTCTATTCGCTTCCTTTCGCTGACCCTTTAAGTGTCCGTCTTTCCACACCATATAGAAATATGGGTAAAATCAGCATCTGGACGAGTCATTTCAGTCTTCTTTATGCCTCTATCACTCAAACCCCTTTTTCACAGCCTCCTGCATTACTTATAGACGAGCCTAGTCGTTGACCGTTTCTAACTCTGCGAGAGCATTTGTTCTTTCAAAGGTGTTTGCCCAGTCTCACTATTAGTTTTGTTTTGGCTTTGATGATCAGTAGGCCTAGATTTCGACTTTCTTCCTCTACTTTAGCAAGGAGGTAGTTTCTTGAGAAGAGGCGATGAGGGTAGTGTCATCTGCATATCTGAAATTGGAGTTTTTTTGGCCACTTATGTTTATTCCACCTTTCCAACCATCGAGATCTTTACACATTATATACTCACGATAGTATATGTTAACCAACATTGGCGAGAGGATGCACTCCTGGCGTATCCCTTTCTTCACTTTAAATGTGTTGGATGTTTGGGTGTCAATCTTAATACATGCGTGTCCTTCGGTATACAGTTCCTAAACTCACATCACCTTAAATACTTCCCACAGATGGTTCCACCGCACGCAGTCAAATTCTTTGGAGTAGTCAATGAAGTAGGCAAGTGAAACTTCCGACATTTCTCGTCAAGTTGTTGGATATTGGTACTTGCTCTCGAGTTCCCCCGCCCTTCACAAACCATGCCTGTTCGCGTGTGTTTCCCATTTTAGGTGGCTCCCAAAACTCTCATTAATAATGCTTAACATTACTGGCGTGTGAGATGAGAGAAATTGTCTTGTAGTTCCCGCATTTCTTCGTTGAACACTTGGGTAATGGCATAAAAACCGATTCAACCCGATCCTTTGGCCATGTTGCCATATGTAAATAAAAATAATGAATGTATTTAACTGTCACCCGTGAGTTTGAGAAGCTCACTTTCCGTTGATTTATAATATATTTGTTATGTAAAGATATATATATATTATATAAGTAAAAATAATAATTCAAGCCTCTCTCATACTAATAAAGTTGGTTGTTTACAGGTGAAAATATAATAAAACAGTAATTGTTGAATGGAACACTAGTATATATTGATTAACTTGGCGGGTTTGCGATAAGCCGACGTAGCTCAACGGTAGAGCATCTAACCGGACATTAGAAGGGTGCGGGTTCGAGTCCCGCCGGCGACATTTATCTTTGCTCGGAAGGTTTTTTCAATTTGGATGAGTGTTTTAGATTAATAATTATTGTTTATAAAAATAATAATTGTTACCCTTTGCGCTATGCACAAAAATCTTGTCTTAAGTTTATCAATTAATATATATATATTAAATCAAAGTCGCATTAAATTTATGTCATTCGTACAACATGGCCAAACCCTTCTTTTTTCCCTTCTATTTTTGTGTAATGGCACTTAATATGATCTAAACTTGTCAATTTGACAGCCCTGCGATGGGATTTGTTCCTAGTTGGGGAATATCACGCATTTGGAGCAATTCCTTTAGACCCTCCATCCACCATCTTCAAAGATGACATAGACTCTTTGGAAAATAAAAAAATTGATGAATAAATAGAGTGTTCCGGACACTGCTGTTGCCAAGCGATAAATATACCTTTTTGACTACTTGTTTACCTTTTATTTATGTATTGATGAACTCAAGAGCAGTGAACAATTTTCTGTGCAAACAGGTCTAGTTTCCAGAGCTCAGATAAATGTTAATAATGTACGTATCTACTTACCTTTGAATTCATTTTTGTTATTGTTAAAATGTAAAAATCTTATGATTTGGATTGATCTGTATAATAATATATTTGATCCTTCGTCGAAATTTATACAGGGATCTGTTTCTGTTCTGTACTTGAGAAGAGTTTACTTAAGATTGTTTATTACGTGAAATTACGTATTATTACTTATTATTACTTATTCTTTTATATTCTAATCTAATATTGCCTTAAAAATCTCGCACTTGAAATAGGCTCATATATACTCTTCTTTTCCTTGTCCCGGAAAAGTTATTTCGATGCGGTTAAGAGCAATGACTAACAAGGACACAATTAATTCCTTATTGATTTACAGTTGTTAAAGTACGACTGTTTATCTTCGTCGCTGTCAACGAGCGACTGCTGATCACGATAAAATCGTGACAAAGCTGGAAACGTTCATCATGCGATAGTGGATAATGAACGGCAATTAGAGTTAATTGAATGTCTGACCTACGCAAGCGGCACAAGTGGGTCTCGCCGGTTGACAGAAGTACTAGTACAATACTTGATACAGGACCGAGGCAACAATCTAATTACATGATCTCACCCCATCATAAAATAAAGGCGTTCGGTTTCCTTAACTCACTTAATTAGGAAAAAGCATACGGGCCTAGTAAGACTGAAATTTACACAGCCGTTTATTATTATGATTATATTCTTTGTCATAGTTTTGTGGGTGTTTGTTTTCTTCCGCTTCGCGAAATATCGTGTTCGTAGGTAATGGCTGTTTCCACAGTATTGCTCTCCTGCGACGGCGTGGTGCGCATGTGAATTACGGAATCTTGATTGAAGCGATACTATTGCTTATTCACAGGTGGAAATGCGTTTCGGTGCTCATGATATTTTATATTGGGAAAGTCATCCCCATCGCTATCGGGGTTTAGGAGGGCTTGTATGTAATTTATACGCGATTGGTGGTCAGCATGCAATAGCTTATGAACTGTTTGCACTTTGTACGGGAACATCTTCAAGTCTTTCACTAAAATTCGCTGTAAAAACCGTTAGTTGTTGCCTAATTGCGTGGCCCGTCGTCTGGTTGATGTTTGAGGGTCCTATGGACATCTGTAGTAGCATCAGCGATATTCTCGGCGGAACGGCTGCTCCCAGGCCTTCCACGTCTGCTTATGTCCCGTGTTGAACCAGTCTCATTGAGGCGAGCGTCTAAACCGCAGTGTTTGCCCAGTTGGATCAACATGACCAGAGAATCGACGAAGAAATTCATGTTGAACCAAAATCACCGACCGATTATTTCTCAACAACATTGACATAATTATTCCGCGTTCTTGTATAGCGATCCATGATTTATCAACGCGTATTTTTCTGTTTATTTCACAAATAATGTCAGAGTCACGATGACATAAAACGCTATTTGCAAAAATGAGAGCATTTTCCGATAGGGTGATGACATTTGCGCCACCTTGTACATAAATACAGCAATGACAATGGCAAACATATACGACAGAAATGTACATAAGAATGATAATGTCAAATAAAATCCCCAACAAGATGTCGATAAAGTGCAGAAATTGAGTTTTATTAATAGAAAATATTATATTTGTAGTAGTGTTGATTGAGGTACAGCAATTCATTATTTCAGAATCTACGGGAAAAGGGATAAGAAATAGAATAGAAACTGCGTGAGTTGTAACAAAGAAAGTAATTTAGTGAGTTGATAATTTTGATGATGCAAATTAGATCAAAGTCTTTACCGCGTATTTCTAAAGAAGAAAGGTTTAGAGTTTGTTCAATTTCATCATATGAATACTCGTCTCATTCAAGTCCCAACCTCCAAGCAATTCCTCGCACGAAATGATGAATGTGGACAGCCTACAAAGGAGACGAAATGGCGCTGGCATATTCAAGACGAGAGCAAACCAACTAACAGTAAAGGCTTTTTTTAAAACGGGTAATTCTATAAATGAAGCCAGTTGAAATGATTTTTTAACGATTAGTTCCAAGCAGTTAATTTTACAACAATCATTAAATGAATCAATATCATGTTGAAAACGTAAACAGTCAAGGTAGGATTTAATTATCAAAGGCGTGTGGGAGAAAATACTTTAGTGATATTGTTTATAAATAGATTAAAAAGAAGCGGGGCCAAATCGGATCCTTGGGGTATGCCAGACATTACATTAATTTTAAAAAATTCAATGTTATTTATTTTAATTCTTTGTTTTCTATTACTCAAGTAAGAGTGAAAGAATGATACAAAAGGGTTTCTAATATATAGACCATGAAGTTTGGCCATAAGCATTGGGTGATTTGCTTGTGAGAAGTCATTGTAGAGTGCATCAACCTGTGTGTTTTCTTTTAAGGCTTTGACAATAGTGTTTGTATAGTTAGCAGTATACTGCCCTGAAGAAGCTATGGTAGTAACGAAACCCGGTCGGCAAAAGTATAAATAAAGAAAGTAAATTAGTCGTTTTAGATTTTGTAACTTTTTTGAAAATAGGGGTGATTTTCTTTGTAATTCGAATATTTTTAGTTTTACTTGTTTTCAGACTTAAAAATTGGTCGAATATATGAAATTTTTTCCATAGAGGTATATACATAGAGTCAACGTTCCTACCAAAATCAGTCTTAACAAGTTGTTCTCGCGCGTGAAATACGAGATGGGGTGAGACGCCTGTCGATGTAGCCCTAATCCTTCCGACCGCGAACGAAACGCACCGCTGGCCTTTCGAACATTTCTTGCCGGCGACGCGTACCGACTCGAGATGCTCTTTTTTTTAGCAATAAAAGGGCCAATTTACAGTATATTGATTATGGTAAAACCGATGAAAGGTTACACCATTGCTTTTTCTATTTTTCCAGAACGACTTGTGCAGTCATGTAGGCATTTTGCAGTAATCTTTGGAGATCCATACCCGGCGAGCACTTGTAATCGACTGAAGCCCGTGTTATCTCAATGAAGCAAATTGACCTTATTTATGTGGCCCATATTTCGAACGTTGATGTTTACTCAATTTGTATTCCTCGTTGAATTTTCCATGAAACGGCTAATGTTCCAGATGAAAGTGATAAATTATATATCATACAAATTGGCTTATAATAACATATACTCGTATATGTACATTCTTTCAGCAAGGTTTTTGGAATGCCATCAGGACCTATACTTTTCTTGCTAGAACGATTATTTAAGGATTGGTGAGTGAGGGATAAGTGAGATTTGGCAATAATTCAAGTCAATATTATGGTCATAATTGATGCCAGCCATGCCCAGATCACTCCCACTTGAGTGTAAAGATTGTGACAGTAATGCCAGTTACCTTATAATAATAAATAATAATATTCGGATGATTTTTATAGCGCCGTTTTTGTGAAAAATCACCTCAAGGGCGCTTTACAAATCTTACTTCCTATTCTTACATTATTCCTATATTAAATCTATGACATTTTTTTTGGACACTATCATTACACATTATTTATAGACCATATAAAGGATGCAGTTAAATTATCAAAACTAAATACGGCTTGGTCTAAGTTTTCATACATGTTTAATTGAAAAAAAAAATAATAGAAGCTATCTGTATTTATTCCTTACGATATATTGCAAGACGCTAATACGAATGATAGGATTTATGTGAAGTTGGGCGGCGGGTGAGGACGGGGGCCGGGGGTACTGATCCTATCTTCCAATCTTCTTTGTCTTTGTTGGTGACTCCCCTGGGCTGCGTGACGGGCGGCTCGGGACGGGACCTTGTCTTGCTTCTGATCCACTCGTTAGTTTTTCTATCTCACAAGGAGTCAGCTTGCATGGCTTTGTGTGACTGCCATATTTGTCTCAACGTCCCTAGAGGTAATTCGCACAAGGAGTCAGCTTGCATGGCTTTGTGTGACTGCCATATTTGTCTCAACGTCCCTAGAGGTAATTCGCACAAGGAGTCAGCTTGCATGGCTTTGTGTGACTGCCATATTTGTCTCAACGTCCCTAGAGGTAATTCGCACAAGGAGTCAGCTTGCATGGCTTTGTGTGACTGCCATATTTGTCTCAACGTCCCTAGAGGTAATTCGCACAAGGAGTCAGCTTGCATGGCTTTGTGTGACTGCCATATTTGTCTCAACGTCCCTAGATGTAATTCGCACAAGGAGTCAGCTTGCATGGCTTTGTGTGACTGCCATATTTGTCTCAACGTCCCTAGAGGTAATTCGCACAAGGAGTCAGCTTGCATGGCTTTGTGTGACTGCCATATTTGTCTCAACGTCCCTAGAGGTAATTCGCACAAGGAGTCAGCTTGCATGGCTTTGTGTGACTGCCATATTTGTCTCAACGTCCCTAGAGGTAATTCGACGTTTGCGCTTCAAACTTCTGTAAATATGAATACACATTAATTGAACATCAATGGTTTACTGGCATTTCAATCTCTAGCTTCACGACATTTATCTCGTTTGATTTTCTTTTCACCTTCCTAATGTCGATTTTATGTGTATCCGAACTTTATGCGTAAGAAAAAAATTGTAAATGTATGTAAAAACAGTAAATAATTCTTTTCCATAAAATAATATTTACAAGTATTCTCCTCCTCTCCTTTTTATTTTCTTGCAAGTACACTTATATCATTTCCTCAACGCATTACTGTAATCTCCTGCTTTCCTCTCATTTTCATTCTGAAATATGTTTTCCAAAACAAACTCCTTTGCTTTTGTTTGCCTTCAAAAAGAAACGCGTTAAAATATTTAGAAAAATCTTCAAATAAAGTACACCTATCCCATTACCGTTTTTTTCCCTGTGGGTGGAAGGCTATTCGGTTTAGTTGTGGTTTTCGTGTTTATTATATACCTAGAATAAGGAATACCAGTAAGTTTCGTTTTTTTATAAAGTTAGGTTTCATAGTTAAAATAATTTTCAAAGTTTCAATTTTTCAAAGCCCGCCAAAACGCTCCAAATCAATGGGCGGTCGGTTTTGATCAGTTTCGAGGTTAGAATGTCAAATGTCAAAACAAGGATGAACTTTTCCGTGCATAATTGTATATTCTATTCATGGTAAACCATAACTAAACATAATTAATAAAATTATGTACCTTTTTAGAAACTTCAACTCAAAGAATAAAAATAGTATTGAGCATTAACATTATCATAATATCCGTATTGATAATTGGTTTGATCATGAACAAGTCATCCAAATTATGTTTAAATTTTGCCAAAACTAAAAAAATACGTATTTAAAATACAAAACAAAATCGCAAAATAAAATTTTTCATACTAATCCAAAATCAGAATGCGCACGTGACGTCAGATATTCCAAATGCAATGGTACCAACATAACATTATTATATGGAATGTGTGGGACTGCACTAACCTCCCCACATACCGGAATAAACATTTATTATTATTATAACATGGTGTTTTGATGAGCTGATTTTTTATTCACTTAAAAATGACGATTTATAAATTCAACGTACAATTATATATAATGAAAGTTATATATTCAGAATCGGCGTTTGCTATTCTATATGAATATATATTAATAAAGTTATTATATTTTTCATTACAGTTCCTTATTTCCACCTAGATTTGTAGATTCTTCGAGGTCTCCTTTTTACGAGTGCGTCGTTTGGTACAGAAGACATTCTATAGTCTATTTTCGTTCCTATTTTTCATCTCTGAACCCATTTGAGTTTTTCATGTCTATCATACAGGTTTGTCACATATCACTTATAATTGGACACCTAAAATCTCAATGTCCTTCAGTCTGACATGCGTCACTCAATGCCACCGGGAGACTTATACCGTCGTGCCTGGTATTAGTGAGTTATATACTCTTTCGTTACAAATCTGATTTCCTGATTTTTCCGTGAAGTGTTTATTTTGGACCGAAAACTATTATTTTATGCTGTATGTCATGACAAGAATTACGTGTACGTGAAAATCGTTTTTCTTGTTTTCCAATGCGTCGGATTTTGTCTTCTCAAATTTCATCTTTGATCATTGATTGATTATATTTTTTTTTGTATTTTATAAAATTTATATAATTTTCTTTTATAATAAGTAAACTTTGGTTTTCGCCCTTTGAAGGCGTTTATTTCTGTTTAGTTCTCTTTTCGTAGTTTAAGTTAAGAATAGAAACATACTCCACGTTCAATCAATGAACAGATATCAGTGATAGATAGATTTTATAGTATCTGTATAAACTGTAAAATCAATAAAAGACTTTTACTTATCTCCTCATGGGTATGTATAAATGTATTTAGGCGTCAGCTGCACTCGTAAGTTTTTCTCGTAAGTAGCTTATTACGAAATTACCAATGTAAACAACATTGTAAGTTACTTACTGTAATTGTTGCAACTTACATAAATGGCCTTTTTTGCCAGGTCTAACTGTGTCCGCGCGAACTTATAGCCTCCTCACAGCTTATGAAATTAGTTTAATAACTTGATACGCTTACTGAAAGTTCGTAATGACAGCTAAACTCGCCGATGCTAAAAACTAATACACTAATTTTGTACGATTTTTTTCAAATTATTTATTTTCTATAAAAATACCGCCCGATAAAAATTCGGAGAAAAAGTTCAATTAAAATCATGTAAATGAAGAATGAATAATACATATTACCACGCGACAACTTCGCAAAAAATCTCCGACAAAAAGCTAGCGCCAGACATTTAGCTTTCCACCTGAATAGGGCTTTTCATTTATATTTGTTGTATTTTGGAACCAAATAACTAGATCGTAGCAGTGCATATTTAATGATCCTACATGCGATCAATACTGCTGAACACGGAAAGGGTCGGACCCGACCTATTATAGAATAGAGACGGCAAATAGAGACCGTTGGAGCCGTTGTCAAGTTAAATATGCAACGATTATGGAAGTAAAACCCGTACTTAACTTCCTTCAATGTTTGATGCAGGAGAAAGTAATTACACTACATTACATTAATATGCAATGCCTTTCGTGAAAAGAAGTTATCATTATTTTGTAACTTTTTCTTCTTTTAAATTGCTTGCTTATACTGTGTTATCTGCGTCTCAAGTCCCAAGGGAAAACTTGCAGTCCATCGTGTGTGCAGTAAATATATAACTAACTAAGTAACCATCACGCCGTTTCCCCGCAGGGGTAGGCAGAGACAACTCGATCTTGGCATACACTTCTTGCTTCATTCAACGCCTCATACATACACTTGATCGTGCCATGTCTTCCTCGGACGTCCCCGGCTTCTTCTTCCATCCACATTCGCGTCATACATTCTTCTTACACTCCTTTCTTCGTTCATTCGCTCCACATGCCCAAACCATCTAAGCGTCCCTTTCTCATTACCACCAGCCTTGCTTGATTTTATTATTTCTGTAATCTTTAATATTTTACGATTGCCGTTAAAATGTCTTTTGTCTTATAAGATTATTTATAATCTGCTGTTACTTTTCAATGCAAATAAAAAAAAATTAAATATTTTCTTCACAATTTGAATAGATAACAGTTATTATCGGAGTGTATATTTTTAAGATGAGATAAGACTGAATGTGTAACAATCGTTTTAACATATGAAATTACATGTACATCATGATTTGTTCAAATCTTAACGTACAATGGAATCGTTACGTAATCGAAACATATTGTATTAATTCTTTTTGTAATCTAAATTGGAACAAATAGTTGTATGAATGTATGTTTCCCAGTCGTAATGAATTGTGGTATGGTAGACGTACTGTATTATTTACTACGATCGTAACGTACGTAAATTGTACATGAACTTTGAACAATTTTTCCTTGACCGTGACCTTGACACACATTCAGTACAACGTTACTATTATTATTTAACTTCGTCGGGTATTTAGTCCCGAGTACAAACAGTAAATAAATATTGCATAATAATACTACGCAAACACTCGTCTCTGCATCCTCATGCAGTTTTAAAATGTTGATCTTTTCGAAATCCAAAACACCTATGTTTTTATAATATTTTCAGTTTCTCATAGTAATTGTGATTATTGAACTTTCAGCTTTGGGAAATCGTAATTATGAATCTCGACATTCATGACACATTTTGTTTTCAAACGACACATTGACAGTGCCCATTTTAATATTTTTATATCGTTACATTACTTAAAATAATGCTTAACGCATCCTTATGAATGTCGTTTGTAGGGCGTTTTACTCTGCTATAAAATAAATTAAATCTCTAGTTAAAATACGTTAAAAAGAATTCATTTGTAACAGACGTTAAGGACTTCAGGTTTGTAGGATTTATCAAATCATTTTTATTTAAAAGGACGAATCACATTTTTTATTCGTAACGACTAATCATTTGTCAATTTGACTAACATTACTGACAGCCCTCAGAGTATGCATTTTTTGTTTACGAAGGTTTCGAACGTGTATGTTATTTTATTAATTAAAGTTATTTAATAAAGGATAAAAAATTATAACATGTTTGTAGTTTATAGTATTTACTTTTATGCTATGTTATAACTTTTCGAGATAATTACATAATTAGTCGTGACATCTCAAGAAAGTTAACCGAAACAAGGGATTTTTCGTTCTCGATAACCAACTTAAAAAGGTTCATTCTATAAAACGTAATACTATATATATATATAATAACCCCTATTTTACGTTTTTTAGGGGACTGACAAAAAAATGTAATTGGAGGGAAAACGTAAAAAAGGGGGTATTGGAAAAAAGAACATTAAAATTTTTATTGAAATTTAATTTAATTTTTTATTAAAAATATGTATGTTAGTTTGTTGCATTTTTGTAATTCTCTTTCAAGACTATATAAACATTTAAAAGTGAATATCACCAATGCTTGTAAAGTAGGTTTTTAAACCCCCGATGAACTTCATTGCTTCTTCTTTTGTTGGAATATCAACCTCTTCTTCATCGGACAGTTCTTCAGCAGAAAAGTCTGCTAGTGTTAAATGACTGTCAACAATGTCATCAACTTCCACCAAGTCTGATGTCATAACATTGGAGTGAAGGCTTACATAATCCTCCTGGGGTTGGTCTGAAATCCTTTCCCAGCCTTCTATAATATCAATCTTAACAATCTTAAATTTGTTGGGGTGCTCACCTCGTTCTAACTGACACAATAGCTTCTGTACCAAGTTTCTTCTATAGTAGTGCTTGAATGCCCGAATTATCCCTAAATCCAGGGGTTGCCGTTCCCTTGTACAGTTAGGAGGAAAAATGCCAACGAATGTTCCTCAAAGTCAAGTCTGTGGGGTGGGCTGGGCACCTATCGAGGAATAGCAATATTTTTCGATGTTTTACTCCCATTCGTCTAATGCGGTAAGCTGCGTTTCAAATAAGATGAATGTCATCCAGGCTTTTTTATCGGCTGCGTATTTTGTCGGTAATGTCCAGACATTTTTGAAGCAGCGGGGTTTTGCAGACTTCCCAATCACTAACGGTGGAAGCTTCTCACTGCCATCTGAATTTGTAATCAAGAGAACAGTGAGACGAACCTTGCTTAATTTTCCTCCATGACAGGCTTCACCTTTGAAGCTGAAAGTCTTTTAAGGTGTACGGCCTCCATGGTCGAGGGGTAAGGCTCTCGACTACGAATCCGAAGGTCGCGGGTTCAAATCCCGGCGTGCGCAAGTAATTTTTAATTAATTAATTTGTGTTGTTTCACAATTAATTCATTTAAAAATAATATATAGTATATTTGCGCACGTTCCAGAGTGGAAGATACTCTCAGTATCGCCCTGGTGAAAGACCACCATTCAGAATTGAAACGTTGCTTGAAATGGCTTTTAGCCGTGTTTGGTGACCAGATCTGAATAGCCAGGTATTTACCCTTTTCCCCACCTTCCTCTCCCCCTTCTCCTTCCCTCCCCAATACCTTCAGCCTCACAACATTCCCCAATTGGGAATGCCATAGTCTCACTGGCTCCAGACGGTTGGGAGCAGTTGTGACTCTTGTGCGGTATTCATATAAAAAAAAAAAAAGAACTATTTTAAACAAGGGTTTGACCCGTACTATGGATATTGTCTAAATGAAATTGACACCTAATTTCAATGTAAAATACATCGCTTTTTCAATATTGTCTTCAAAGATCATGTCCCTCAAAATAATAATTAATCTTTTATATTATTATAATATTATCTATATACCAGTGGCGTGCAGTCCATGAGGACTAAAAAGCTTTGCTTACCTTAAGAACTACTGAGGTACTTTGTTTGATGATGCAATGGAAGGGAAAGACAGATTGACAGGAAAGAAAGACAGATTGCATTCTAATGTACATAATAATGTATATAAGCAACTTTTACTGTCATTTGTCCTAACCACAACATTAATAGAAAATAATAATAAAAACGGCATTTTTCAAGGCCACCAAAATTTTCGATGTTATAATAATAATAATAATGGTATGATTTGTATATCGCCGTTTTTATGAAAAATCACCTCTAGGGCGCTGTACAAATATTAATTCCTATTCTTTATCTAATTACGTAACTACAATCGAAAAGATTGCAGCCTTCCCTTCGTCATTCAGAGCAGTGCTATATGTGTTATGTTGTAAATAATAATAGTAATTTATTAACATTAACTTATTGAAGCTTTATACTTGTCGGAATGATAGAAGAGAATTCATGAGACGATGTATGAATGTGAATGAAGCAAGAAGTGTATGCCACGATCGAGTTGTTTGGCGGTACGTCTTTTCTGCCTACCCATGCGGTGAAACTGCGTGATGGTTAGTTAGTTTGTTACACTTGATTGTAATATTAATTATTGAAAATAACTTAAGTATGAAACAATAGAGGATACATAAAATAAAATGATCCTGGCGCCGCGACTGAGACTCGAACTTAGAACCTTTAGTCCATCTGTCGCTTGCGTCTCTACCAATTGAGCTACCGAGACTTAATAGGCGCCTGTAGTGCGCTATAAGAATGCGGGCAATGTTGCGCTGGGAGGACTCACATACGGGTCACCCCACTGCTGTTTACAAATTATTTAAAACATATTCACGTTTTTTATAATTTTAGCAAAATATTTTTATTTTGTAAGTTGTTGATTTCATACCGGCCCGTGTGGGAGTGGCCTTACTAATAAACATCAAAACACTTCAAGTATTGAACAACGTCACGTTTGCCCTGCCGATTTTGAGCGTTTTGGCGGGCTTCGAAAAATCCAATTATTTTATCTACGAAAACGACATTTAAAAAATACTTGTACTTAATTTGAAGGTGATTGATTATTCACAAAAAAAATTGACTAGAGTTTTTCTTATTGCGATAAATTTATATACCAAATGTCTCGAAAAATTATTTTGTGTTGTTTTTGTGCTGCTTTTGAATATCTAGGAATGGCCGTTTTCGCTACAAGGGCCCCCGAGCGCCTATCCAGGCTGCGTATTTTCTCTATCAGGCAGTCTGTTTTATAGTTTTATCACTATTATTTGACGCTGTGTTGGAGTTTTTTCATCTTGTATTGTTTTGTCAAGATCTTTTGTACTAGTCATTAAAAACTACAAGCGTCAATTTATAAAGTAATTTTTATTTGATATTGAGTAAGTAGTAACGCGCTTTGGATAAAAACACTCGGCTATTTCATTATTTAACTAAAAAATGTTTATTTTTGTCGCATTCAACTCGGGATACTATTTAGTGAGTGTTTGGTGTGAGGAGATTTTGTTCAGATTTTGTTAGATTGGTAATATCAAAACATTGGTTTTCACGTTGAAACTCATAATATTAAAATTTGTACTTACCAATAAATATAAACGAAGAAAAAACTCTTTTTTGATTATGTCAATGTCAAAATTAATGTTTTTTTTTAAATCCATGTTCATCACAATTATTATTTCTCATAAACAGTAGCTAGCATAGAAATATGTTCACCCTTAAAATATCAGTTTATTTCTAATATAACAGATGTTCTTATGATTTATTGATACTTTTTCACGTCATATCTAATAAAGAAAAAATAAAATTATTGATAAAATAGAAACAGAAAATAATTCAAATTCTCTTGTCCAGCGGAAGGCGCAATTCTAGGCTCGAGATCTGAAATTGCACAATTGCAGATAAACTTTATATTGTTCATCTTTTATATGATAATAGACCACCGACTTCATCGATATTAGAAAATTCATTGCCTAATCGATGCAAGCGATATATTATTGAATTCTGTTCTGCATTAGTGCCGAGATTGTTACAATGATAATGTGATTTGAGTCTAGTTGAACTACCAGGTACGTGATAATTTATTAACGAAACCAATTTAGGGGAATCAAACCAGTTGTTATTTATTTTAAATAAATAAATCAGGTCAGAAAATATCCTTATATCTTTTAACGATAAAATACCCATTGATTGCATTATAGAATCACAATGAATGTCATCCGCGGAAATACGTAATTTTAAATTAATTGTTCTGAGAAATTTGTGTTGGACCCTCTCATCGGAATTTGCACGATTGTTATAGAAAGGGGAATTGTATTCCAACTGGCTTCTAACGATTGATGTATAAAGTAATTTTTATGTTTGTATATTTTAGAAATCTTTAGATATTCTAATCTATAATGTAGCCCAACATTTCCATTGCTTTACTAGTAACGATTTTCATATGATTATTAAAGGAGAGCTTAGTATCGAACGCTGTTCCGAGGTCTCTTATTTCAGGTACAGATAGTAAGCTATGGTTGTTCAGTGTGTAACTATATTTGAAAACTCACGTTTTGTCATTTTTTAATATTAAGTTTGAGTTTGTCAATGATACACCACTCAGCTAACTTTATAAAGTTCGATTGTAGTTTTAATGATTTTTTATATATTTTCATGTCATCAGCAAATAACAATATGTTAACATCGGAGAATATAGTAGTGACATCATTTATGGACAACAGTATACAATTAATGGACCAAGATGCGAACCCTGGGTAGCTTCTAATTCGCAAGACAAGCGTTCTTTGTTATAGACAGTTAACACGCGATCTGTTAAATAATTCTTAATTCAACGTAGTAATTTACCACTTATTCCTTGTTTTTACAAATTTATTTGAATTTTATGGCAAACCTTATAAAACACTTACATTGAGTCAACTTATTGTCTATTAGCTAGTCTTGTGTTTTTTTTAGTATAATTTCTATTGATGGTTTCTGAACAATTTCTACCTCGATCAGACGAGTTTTGTAAGCTGTCCCTCAACCGATAATCGCATATTGCAGAATAGACTAGGTACTAATACGTAATATATTAAGTATAGATTTTTCGGTAAGAAATTTCTAATTCGTAAAAATATATGAATTAATTTTCTTTATTGTATGGCATGATCTTTCCAATTTTTGTGATTACTTTAAAGTTAAAGTACTCACAGCCGTTCATTGAAGAACTGTTACATAACAATCAACCGATAAGTTCTGAAAGTAAACCAATTTGCTCATTAAATTGATGTATTTTATTTAATGGTGCATTTTATTTAACGGTCAGCAAAAATACACACTTTAGTCTGCTAACGCAATAAATGCTAATTAATGATTTATCTGTATATTCTATTAAAAAAAGTTCTTAAACTGTAAGCTTTAAAGTGCTATATGAAATACGTACTAGAATTTTAGGTAAAAAAAATACGAAAATGCCTTCACTGGCTTTCAAACTGCATCTGTTACAGACATTTTGGAATGTATTGTAACGTTAAGAAAGATTGCAGGAGATTTTAATTTAAATATTAATGAAAAAAAATGAAAGTTGTATCAAAAATGAAAATTTCAATTGTATGACTGAACTAAACTTTAGATCGTGTATTAATAAAAACACTAGAGAAATAAAAAGGTCATACTACTACATCTATCTTGCTTAGATCACATCTGGACAAATGTAAATACTAAAGATCTTCACAAAGTAAAGTCAATTATTTGGAAAATTAATATAACTGATCACCATTCATGCATACTTCTGTATGATAACAAAATAAAACATAAAAAACAAAATTTTGTAACCAAAAAATCTACCACTAATACGACTATTTTATTTGAAAATCTGAAAGGGGAACTTTGGAACAGTGTTTTAAATAGTGATGATACCGAAACATGTTCGAACAACTTTGAAAATATTTTGGCACAGCACATTAAAAACTCTGCCACTAAAATTACAGTACACGTAAAATCAAAATTAAGATGTTTTTAAAGCCTTGGATTACCCCAGGACTTATAAAATCTGTTAGAAATAAAGAAAAACTTTATAAAGCAACATTAAAAAATCCCCAAAATGAAATGACATTAATTTTTTACAAAAAATACAAAAATAAATTAACTACCTATATTAAAAAAAGCAAAGAAAACTTTTTTAAAAATAAAATATTATCTGCAGAAAACAACCGTAAACACATGTGGAAAACAGCTAATTTAGCTATAGACAACGCAAATAAAACACAACATAAAGTACATTGAACATGAAAATAAAATCATAGATGCCAATATGCAACCTAAACAATGTGCAAACATCTTTAATTCCTTTTTTGCTAAAGTTGGAAGAAATCTTGCGAAAAATATCCATAAACCTTTTCACCAGACAATACAAACTATTGAAAATCTACAGAAATACTCAATTTTATCAAACTTTGAAAGAAAACAGAATCTGAAATCTTGAAAATAATAGAAAATATTAAAGAAGGTTCATCTCCCGGTTTCGACTATATTACGGTACATATTCTAAAATCCATGAAATTTCATTTGATTAAACCAATTACTCATTTGATAAATTTAAGTTTAATGAAGGGAATATTTCCAGCAAATTTCCAGCGAATACAATAATCTCACCTATTTATAAATCTGGAGATCCACAACAAGTAACTAATTATCGCCCAATCTGTCTAATTTCTAACATAGGAAAGATATTTGAAAAAATTGTGAAAAAACAATTGGTTAATTTCCTAGAAAGAAATAAGATACTACACAAAAACCAGTTTGGGTTCATAAAATCACTCAGCACACAAGATGCTATTGCTAATGTAACTTCAAACATTTACGAGTCATTAGATAACGGTAAAAAATGTGCGGGTATATTTATTGATCTTAGAAAGGCTTTCGATAGCATATCCCATGAGATGCTTTTTTAAAAAAATTAAATAATATTGGTATAAAAGAAAATGCAATTAAATTGATTACCAACTACTTAAAAAATCGCCCTCAGGTTGTAAAAATCAATCATGTTAATAATAGTGATCAGGAAATTTCAGACTTTGAATCCCTCAAGGTACAGTGCTTGAACCGATCCTATTTACCATATATGTTAACGGCATTTTCTTTTTACCACTACATGGCCAAATTACTTCATATGCCGACGACACAGTATTAATAATAAGTGAAAAGCCTTGGGAAAAAGTAAAATTAAAATCCACCGAAGACATGAACACTCGCAAGGCTTTTTTCGACATTAATTTACTATCACTAAATAGTGAAAAAACTTTTGTAGTTCTATTTGCAATACAAACGAACGATACCCCTGAAAACTTTAACTTTATCGTCATACACGACAATTCTAAAAGTCAGAATAAAAATGATTGCTCTTCAAGCTGCACAATACTAAAAATGACAAATAAAATCAAATACCTAGGAGTAATTATCGATAACAATTTGAAATGGAAAGACCAAATATGTCAAGTAGTTAAAAAAATTAGAAAACTAATATATATTTTTTTAAGAATTATAAATTTTTTATCGTTAAAAAATCTATACTCAATATACTATGCCTTAGTTCAATCCAGTCTACTACAATATGCTATCATTATTTGGGGATCCGCATATAAAACTAATCTTCTTTCAGTAGAAATTGTTCACAGAATAATAATTAAAATTATATTTAAAAAAATCTTCGGACTACCCAACGGATCGCCTATTTGATGAATTTCAAGTGCCTACGTTTAAAAATCTGTACATTCAAAATTCAATAATTCAAATCATAAAAGAAAAAGACAAATATCAATTCTTAACTGAAAACCGTACGCGCCTTAAACATATTTTTCCATGCCCAAAATTAAATACTTTATTTGCACAACTACATTATACTTACCGAGGACGATCATTTTTCAATAAACTACCGGAAGAGATCAGATGCATTCAAGATAAAATCCTAATATTTAACTCTGTCAAGAAATATTTTAAAGATCTTAATAAAAACCTTTTCCTTTTCCAACTAAATTTCCCTTGCAAATATTCTGAAATTTACTTGTCTTCCATAACATTTCTTTTTTCTTCGAAACGCATATATTTTAAATATACTATCCTAATTACGATATGTAATACAAATATCTCTTTATAACAGATTTACTATATACTGTGTTTCTTTTTTCTTAATAAAATTGTAATGCATACATACTCGTACATGTACCATATATTATGTTACTTTAATTACCAATAATAAATCATGTACACTCTTCTTCCATACACAAGCAAATGCTTCTAACGGAAGAACAGTATAAAATGTATACGGGAAACCTTAGGACATTTTTTTAAACTTATAAGTTTATATTTATTTATTTCATAATGTTTTACAAAAGTCGCAAAAAATGTGACCTTACTGGGGTACCCCGTTCTAAGGTCACATTGTACATGATTTTATGTATGGATTATAAATTACCCACCCATGTAGAATTTACAGACAAATCATTAGTAGTTTTGTTTGAGTTAGCAGACTATAACGTGATGTGTAGGGCCATTTTTAGTGCGGAACCTCAACACTAATTTTAATTAACTTTTCGATGGTATTTAAACTTGAAACTAGAACAGAAGCCGATATTCGTTTTCTGCTGAAAATTTTGAGTCCTTCGGTCACAAATCTAGTCTCTCGTGTCTAGTACGAATGAATGAAGTGTATGCAGAATAAGCTAATGATGAATGAAGTGTATGCAGAATAAGCTAATGATGAATGAAGTGTATGCAGAATAAGCTAATGATGAATGTAAGTAAGTCCCAAGTCACGGTGTTTGAAAGAGAGAGAGTACGAAGACAAGGCGTAATATAATTGTGAATGATGGATACTTAAAGTGGAGCCCATATTATTTTATTGTCGGCAACCTAGACGTTTATTTGCATATAAGTTAATACAGATACATGTACTTGACATGGACGTGTTGTGTACTCCACCGCCCCTTGTAGCTCTTCACCGCCCTCCATGTGGTCTTAAGGCCACCACCGCCCCCTTCGATCCCTCAAACGCCCCTTGGGGAGCGATATCACCTTGGGAATCGCTGATCTAGAGGAGAGCCAAAATCGCCCATAGCTTCTATGCATTTGACAAATGTTTGTTCTCCATCTTCCATAAACACTGCAGTGTATATGCTACCCGATGGCGATTTAAAAAAATATATTGAGAATACTTCTTCATGGAACTTTATGTAATTCAGCAGCCCCGTGTTCAATTACCTGTAAGTATTTCTCCAATGATTCCTTACAGTAATCTACACACCTACGGCTGCCCACAGTTCTTTTTAGACATTGTTTTATGGTCGAAATAGAGGTCTCCTCGAATGCAAAAATAATAACGTTCATTTAATTTGCCCCAAGAGCAAAGTTACACAGAAAACGGGACAATGTAACCTCAAAAGTCAAAATATAAAAAATGAATTAATAAAACAAATATATATATACAATTTTACAATAATGCATAAATATGCTACGAATATAAAATAAAATAACTTTCAAAAAGCTTGTGACGTCTTCCCTGGAAACAAATAATTCCGCACATAAAATCTAGTATACGACACATTTTGGCGAGGTTACCTCGAATGACCCAATGATGAATGCTCAGTAGTTCGCACCATTGATAAAATATGTCACTAATTTTTCAGTATTTTTCGATATATTTAAAAAAACTCTTTACGATTGGGGCAAAGTAAGGCACGCTTTCGGTAACTTATTAAAATATAGTCAAATAAAAACCCGTGGGTGGAAAAAATATTTGGGAAATTGTTTATTTTTCACGAGAAAAAATCATAAACCTTTAAATGCTTTTTAAACCTGTACCATTTTTTATGTTAAATATTTGTTATAGATCCTTTTGATGTTTCTTTACGCTATGAAGTGAAAAGGTGTCAATAAATCATAACGACAGCCGACGAGTATATTACAAATATCCATATCTATGAAACCTAACTTCGACTAACAAACATCTACTAAGAATTTTACTACCCATCAGAACTCTAGAAATTAAAGATGGCCGTCTAAATTGTTTTCCCTCCCCTATTCTCCCCTATCCTCCCCTATCCTCCCCTATCCTCCCCTATCCTCCCCTATTCTCCCCTATCCTCCCCTATACCAATTTTGAACCAAATCGGTTGAGAACTCTAAAATTTCAAGATGACGGCCGAAATTTGACATTTTTACTTTGGATTCGAGTTCATCTCCTACCTTTGCCAATTTACCAATTTCGAACCAAATCCGTTAAGAACTCTAGATTTTCAAGTTGGCCTCCGGAATTTGGTATTTTGACTTTAGATTTGAGTACATTTTCCACCTAACCTCCCCTATACAAATTTCGAACAAAATCGGTTGAGAACTCTAGAATTTTGAGATGGCCGCCGAAATTTTGTATTTTTACTGTAGGTTCGAATTCAATTCCTCCCTAACCTCCCCCATACCAATTGAACAACTTGAAATTAATCAGATATCATAAGAGGGAATACCGTACCTACATAGAACGTGCATCTACTTTCAAATTTAAAGAAAATGTCATCAATAATTATAGATGGCAGCACTTCCGTTTATAGCTATTACGTACAGCGAGTGTGTACTGCAGACATTAGCATAATAATAGTACCAAGTTCTCCCCGTAACTTGCTAAAAAAAACCAATAGATGCCAGCTTATTAAGATTTAATTAAATTATTATAATTGTAAGTGTGTCTCCTAATTCTAATCTATTTGAAACATAAACATAACATTGTTTTCCACAGGAGTTTTATCGTAATCAGTTTTGAGTTTTGATGGAATAAGCGAGATCGGGCCCCTGGCACAAACATGTCGATAAAAGTTATATGCAGTGGCGCACCCAAAAATGTCACGTTTTGTTAACATTTTAAATAAATAAATCGCTGATTAGTGAAAAACCTTAAAACTGTGGTGAATATGACGATTATTTATTTACACTTAACATACTTCGACTACCCCGTTTGTTTCGCCACCTGTACAACGTCAAAGTCACGTGGCACGGCATGTCAATATACGATGTCTGTACATTGACGTATGCGTAGTTTTTTTTCTTGAACCTAACTGATGTGTGTGTTCTGCACTGTCACTCAAATGTTCATTTCCAAATTATCGTCTAGGCGTAAACAAACGTAACCATTAAAATTTCCAAAAATGTATCTTTAATGCTATTTTTTGGTTCTCACGGCCATAACACAAAACTACACAATATTGAAAAAAACGAGTACGCAGACCGTGTGTGTGTTTTTTTTTGTCTGAGGTAAATAGATTGTTCAGTTAACTACAAAGGCAAGGGGTAAAACTATGCCCGCAGGTAGTGTAAAAAGTCACCATTTTGCATTTAATTTTTCTAAATTTTCTAACCCGGACCCCCGGTTTCTTTGGGGGTCCATACCCTCCAGACCATTTGGAAGTCCTCCCTCCCCTGATCAATTTCTGGGTGGCGGGAAAAGGGGCATGTTATAAAGCTTGTGTTACTATGTGCTTGAGCTGGGCGGTCTGAGATCCATAAATAAATAACAAAATTTATCAAATGTAAAGTTCCTTTCTTTTTCATTTCACCAATTTAAATTATATCATTATAATTTATGTATTAGAAAATGCATTGGATCAGAAATTTTTATTTACTAACGGTAGCGTTGAATGTTAACGGTAACTTATTGATGATTAATATGTCCCACGTTGCATATACATGGCCGATAGTCTAAATTTCCTCTGAACTTTTTAATTTTGTCTTTGTAACGTTCTTCTTCTTTCTTTTATGTTGTTACCATTTTCTGTTATTTCGGAAGATCATTCCTTTAGTCATGAATTTAAATAAAAGCCATGTCTACATAAAAAAGCAATACGATACGTTACATTGAATATTGAAGTCACAATATGTCTTTGATATTAAATTATAATAAATTGGTTTGCATAATCATAACTATTCATTTTGACATAATCTTGGAACAGGCAAGTAAATAAAATTATACCATTAACGATGTTCGATTGCATATATAATTTTGTTTGGAAGTTTTATTTACTATGTACTTTTGCTATTTTTGTCTAGAAATTGCTATACTCGTATAGTGAAAAAATACAAGCATATATAAAATTTCTAGTATATGTTAAAAATGTATTTAGTGGAGTTCTACGAATTATTATTTTCTATTGTTTACATTTATGTATCTGACTTCCCACTATGAGATATATGATCTTTTTCTCGTCTCTTCTCACAACATGTCACCTGTCGAAACGTCAGAAAAATCACCTGTCAGGTGTGAGAAGATCTCGGCTTTACCTGATAAGTTTGAAACGACTAATGCGAATTTGTGGATTTCGTGGAAACGATGGCAGTTTATACTTTTATTATTTAAATATATTTCAAATAAATAAGGATTATTATTATTATTAACGGCCAAAGCTATCCCCTCGTCGTTATTTACTCTATTTTGAACTATACCGCTGCTTCAAACTTACAACTACACCGTACATTGGTTATTTACCGTTAGAGTGACGATTCCCTACCTTTTTTCCTTAAACTAAATAAACTTTCACTATTAATCATTGTAATTATTAACGTCGTTAGCGATCTCGCTGGCACGATGGATTCATCGGAATTTCCGGTACACAAAAAGCCTGTCTCTTTATTCTTTTCGGGGAATTGTGGATAATTCACAATGACTGGCTTTGGGGGACCGATTTCTAGAAAATGGTATTGTTTATATTTTCCGGAATAAATTGTATGTACCCTACATTAATTACGTAAAAGCTCAGATAACAAACAAAGTATATAGATATCAACATGTAGCGTAATTTGTTTGATGTCTTTTAAAACAGAGATAGTTTCAAATAAGGCAATTTGTTGCTATCAATCCTCATCGCAACGTTTCTCCGCAGGGTGATTACTGATTATAAATATTATTATATTTTCCGAGTGAATTATTGCCATTCGGTCTAACAAAGTACGAGTACGTCACATTTTCTGCAGGTGTAGGCAGGTAAAAGAACATCGCACAACTCTATCTTGGCGCACTTTATTCTTCATCCATAAACGTCTTCCCATACAAATTCTCCTAATGATTTATTAAAACAATTTAAAACTCATCTGGTCGTGATAAGTTGAAACCGGTACGGTCCAAATTAAAAAATGGAAAAAAATGATTTTTATAAATTATTATAATGGAATTTGACCACGAATTGTCAGTATGAAAAATAGAAATATTACAAACTTTCTGTTATTCTGACTCTTTAAGAGACCCGACACTTGGATATGTCTTGTTTTTTAAGAAGTCTTCGACCACATCTTCCGGATTCATAAATACGGCCTTTTCATAAAGCATAATTTATTCTGAAAAGGATTAATGGTTGAGTTTCATACTCGATCCCCAAGATTGCTAGTCAAGGTGGGTAACCTTGATTACCTCCAACGGGTTATTCAATTTTGGTTTTAACTTAATATATAGGATGGTTCGCTGGGTTATTGCCGTATCAATTTGCAGACGGTTTTTTCTCTGAATAAGCTATAATTAAAACAAAAAAGGTAGAAATTCTCCATAGCAATCGTTAAAGTTTTATTACCTTGAAACTGCAATGATGCGCGTTGCAATAAATTCATAAATAACAGGTGCCATCGAATGACATACAAAGTTTGAGGTCGGAAGGCACTTATTTTCCCGCTTGTGTTATATTACCAATTCTATGCCAATATCAGTCACATTGCCCGTTACTGACCAATAAAACTGTATGTCTCAATTTCAATCATAGGACGTGTCGAAATGCAATTATTATTTATACGCAATAAAATTATTTTCATTTTATTTTACGAGCTTTTTCAAGGCTTCCGATAGATGTTTCGATAACACATACAGCGATGTATAATTTTTCACATCTTGTCAAAACAAATATGTACATACTACATAGAGCTTACTAAAATATTTCGTTTGAGGAGATCAATAACAGAGTTAATTATTATAAATAGACTTTTTTAGTTTTTTTTTTCACGCTTAAATTATGCACGTCCCGCTAGCGACGGTCGTGCCAACATAAGGTGTCGAATCTGCATTCTACGCCGGATGCATCGAGCAGTTTCTATCATTCCAAAAAAGGAAAATTTAGAGGAAAACTCAACTTTTTTCTGCATCTTTGTAAATACAAAATAATTGCGGGGCCTGTTTCATATAAAACTGAATTTTGGACTCACCTAAAGCTAATGATCTTTATTTTCATCAAAAAGTATAGTAAATATCTAGTACGGATTCGAAGTAATTACTAATTTTTAAATACTTCATAATTTAAAACAAAAATAAATAAAATACTTCTCATCCATAGATATTAAGTAAACCTTTATTTAAAAAAAATATTATCCAGTTTATATATTTTTTTATTTTATATTTCATTGTGTTTTCAAAGCAGACGGGGTAAGACTTTTTTTACATCACCATTAGCCCCCAAATAATTGTTAAAGGTGCCTCTAAAATCGCGAAAAATCAATTCCTTTAATAGCCTATATTTCATAATGTAAAACCAAAATAAATAAATTGCTTCTAATCCGTACTAGATATTTACTTTTTGATAAAAAAAAGGTCATTGGGTTTATTAGGTGAGTATTCTGGCCTCAAATCCAAAATTAAGTTTTGTATGAAACAGGCCGCACAGCCGTTCATCTTAAGGAGTCGGACGTCGGAGTGGGATTACTTATTAATTCGAAATAATGATAACATACTGTTTTTAAAGTTACATATTTAAAAAATGTACATAGGCGTAGTTAGAATTTATCACGTACTAGTCCTACCTACGTATGTTTTATACATTTTCCTAACTATCTTTTTATTTTTTTCTGAAGAGAGTAAGTAGTCTCTGTTTATTTCGAATTCGATTTGCTCAACTGCTACTCGAGAGCCCCGCTCTATCGGCTATTGTCCATCTCATTTTCAATATAGCTTATAGCAGATGGACTCTTCAATTAATAATCATCTCGAATAAATTCAGTTAATTATTAAATCAGACGTTGTGATTTAAAACCGAAACTGTTAAAATAAGACCTAAATGTCAGCATTATTATGAATTAATCCAATCTTCTGAAGGCAGTATTGTCATTCCAAACGAGGCATCAACACCGAAGAGTTAAACCGACAGAAGTTTATTGTGGGCAGAGTCTGTGTGCACAAAGTAAGGTAAATTAATTCTTTCTTTGGCTAAAATTGATCAAATATCTAAATTCTTTTTTGAACAAGTTATAATCAATTTAATTTACCTGTTTGGGACTTGGAGGTCTGAGGGGCCGGTATTTCAGTTGCTTTTAAGCTCGACTTGTGTTCGCGCCAGTAATCTGCCCAAGGTTGTAAAACTTGGACTTCGATTTAATATGTCAAGAAAATCAAGTGGATGGGTGATTGTTACTCGTTAGATAAAAACACTGTCTTTCTTAACACGGAGTATATTTCTGATGAATGATACAATGGTCCAGCGAGGATTTAATAAGTTCACAATAAGATAATGAAGGATGTTGTTTACTGAGAATTTAGTGATAAAAAATAATAAATTATGCAATTAGACATTAATCAAACCATAGAAAGGTAAAATGACGTGATTTTAGGAAATGTCTATTTTTGGCTGCGTTTGTTTGCTGCACTGAGAATGACGATCTACTATAAGAGTGCAGCCACATAACTTTAATTGATTTTAACAAATAATAACATAAAATGAAAAATACCAATAATTAAAATGATAAATACTGAACAACTTAATAATAATAATAACAATTGGATTACTTGTATAGCGCCGTTTTTGTGAAATATCACCTCAAGGGCACTGTACAAATCGAATAATTATGCACAAACAAGATACAGAAAAACAAACTTGAGAGATATTTACGTTCATCAAGTTTCTCCTGTGTAGAAATCCTGACCCAATCCGACTGGAATATATTTAAAAACCGTAGAGGCGTAAATGGGTTTCTTTCAAATCAGTAGGTATACATTACCGTTGGTTTAGTTTTTCTACAATAATTATAACCGTCTATGCCTATGGGAATTAAAGAGGCATGTTACCATACCAGTCCTTTCCAATTCCATCGATATATTTTGATTTTTTTAATACTTAACGAGATAATTGCATGGATTTTTTTTTGTATTTTTGAAGTCAATATATCAAATGAGCCATTTATTAGACGTTAAACAAAATATATATATATATAAATGTTGAAAAGCATGCACTTTTGAAAATATATAAAAACGTTAAGAAAAATTCATTTAAGCCATTTTTCCCGCCCATTAAATCTGTCGGTTTCGTCTAAGGCTGCTCTCTGACGGTCCGGTGAGGAACGAACATTTCACTCGTTACTGGAGACACTGCACAGAAAAGTCAAGTTTGTTTAAAGTAAGGTAACGGTTTGCAACGCGGTCCATTGTGGGACTTTTCTGCGCAGTGTCTCCAGTAACGAGTGAAATGTTCGTTCCTCACCGGACCGTCAGAGAGTGGGCTAACATAACGTCACCAACCATCATTATTGAACCTAAAATATTTTTTGTCTAAAATTTGTATTGTCATTACTATGACGTTTATTTTAGTTCCATTTTCTAAGATTCCTAGATTATGTCGTCGTACTTCATACATCGATGGTTCCGGACCATCTCCTGAATCAGCTGTTCCGAGTAGTCAAATTCGGCTAAGGTTTTCGTAAAAAATCACTTTTTATGTATTGGCAACGAATATTTATGGTGTCGTTTTTCTATTTTCTTTTCCATTTAAAAATAATACAACGACAACCCCCCACTACTAGCCCAATTCACAATTACAGACTTGGAGTATATTAGTATTATTTTTACCGATTTACCTTCCCGTCTGCCGAGGAGTCATCGAATTTATCCCATTCATTTATGAATGCATCTATTTGAAATTTACGAGTACGTTGTTCCTCCGATCCCCTCTATATGCCGCCACTCTGGTTGCTGGTTTTATTTTGAATTCTGAATGATGTAGAGATTTATTGGCCATCCGGTAGCCCCGGCTGCAAGGGCCCGAGCTGTTGGGCCGGGGCCAACGTGGGTTATGACCCGGTTCGTGTGGGGATAGGCCCAGAATGTATAAACAAACGCCCTCATCTCTATTTTCGGCCCTCCCAGACAAGAATGTGGTTTCTGGCTGTTTGGCTCGGACGTAAATCGTCTGTTCTACGCTTGTTCATTAATATGTTGTGTTGCTTGACTTACGTTATATTCTAACAGGGATTTTATTGTCCATTTCAGCGTTTCCCTTTGCGGTGTGTTGTACCTTAAATACAGTACAAGCAGCTCTCAACTTTAGTACATAATTGGTTTCTGCAAATTCCCACTAATGCTCAGCAATACAAACAGACGATTATTGCATACATCCTCCACAATTATTAATATATTTGTCTAGAGTATAAGTATCAGTGAATGTGAGGTATGTTTTGAATATTCGCCTCTGTAGCTAATTGGAATTGTACTAACACTATGTTATTCCTGTATTTGTTCTTTAGACCAATGAAATATTTAGTTGTTGTATTTCATGATGGCTATCTATTTTATCTATGATGTATTTCGTGATTACTGTGATGTGTTTTACATCTGTGTGATTATTGTAACTAACTAAATATGTAAATGCCCGTATTGGGCGAATATAATATAGTAAATAAATAGGCAAAATATTAATGTACTGGAAATATAATCATGAAACTGGTATTGAAACGTAATTTAAGTAAGGTAAGGAAGCGTTTTAGTACAACAATCAGGTTTATAATAGTAAAGTTAGAGAATTTATTTATTTATTATCACAGTAAGTAGTAAAAAGGAGTACCTATATTATGTGTACCTATATTACATAACATAATAATGAGAGTATATAATAAGTAAGTAGGTACAATATAAGTAGTTATAGCTCAATGAGTAGTAGGTTTATTATTATTGTAACATTGTAAAACATGAACATAGTATGCTTTAAATGAATTAAAAATTATTTTGTATTCACCACTTTATTAATATAATAATGTCAAGTATAATAAGTTTTTTATTATCATTTTTGATTAATTACTTACCTACTTTATTCAATTTTTGTTTATGTTTATAATTTGTCTATTCTTACATTATTGTGTTCTATGTTTATCATTTGTCTATACTTGACATTATTATTTTTTAGTATTCTATATATTCCTGATGAAGAAAGCATCGCTTTCGAAATTTTTAGATATGTGTATACTAATAAAGTGCCGAATACACAATAATTTTTAATTCATTTATTAATAATGACGGCACAAAGTGAATACCAACCTTTTGAAGAAATTATAATTTGCTTTTTTTAAACTTAATAAACCTTCATAACTTCCTTCCACTTGTTTCTGGTCTCACCTTACAACGGACATCTGCATATTGCATATGTATATTTTACTTAGTTAACTGTAAGAAGTAAGAAATAGCTAGTCATATGTAGTTGCCAAACTCAATAAGTTACTAGTTGGTGTAGAATTTCTACTAATACTATTTTTCTTTTTCAAACTATTTTTGAACGCTGAAACAGCTGTCACAATAATAAAAAAACTAAAATAGTTGCAGAACTTAATAATAATATTATGAAATTTGATTTAAAATGGAGTTCTACGAATTAAACACAATACCAATTAATAATACAATGTTGTTAACACTTGGTAAATTTATCTAATTGTATATTTTTAATATCTTTTACCGCTTGATCGTTTATTATTTTTATCTGTCTCTTAATGTACGAGTATACAATATCTATCTGAAATATTTAATGCGCGTTGGTTGGTTTGATTAATATAAAAAAATGTTTTATTGCTCACATTATGTAACACCACTGTGGGAGTAATTTAAAGCAAGAAAAACACCCTGAATAGATTAAATTGAAGGGAATTTGAGGAATAGAGAAGTCTATATCATATGATAATATTTGTGGGCAATTGGTTTGGGTTATTCACAGAAACATTAAAAAAATAAATTATAGTGTTTCCACACGACCATTTTAACCAGTTTTAACTGAATACACCTCATCGAAAGGCTCGGCAGTCCGATCGTCGTTTCCTTAAGTCAAGCCCATTTTTCGATCCCTTCCCACATGTTTTCTTTAACTGTGGGCAAGTCGGATGCGTTTGTTTGGGCAAGGTTTGTCACCCAATTCTTGTAGAAAAAGTAGGTGGAATTATGTTAGTATTAAACTAAATGGGGTATAATCATATGCTTTTTGCATTCAGTGATGTACCGCAAGGTTTCCACGTCGGACCTGTCTTATTTTTTTTAATAACGACTTACTTTTAAAGACGTCAACGTACTGACGTTCGTAGATGATCTAAAACTTTTAAAAGCAATTCGAGGCGTGGGGCGACTGTTATACTCTTTTAGCAAACTGAGTGGTGTAGCGATAACAAGCTGTTACTTAATGTTAATAAATGCCTGTTGTAACTAAACTATGAGATTTTTTAAATAAATAAAAAATTCTTTAATTACAACATTAATAACATCAATGCTCGAATCTGTCTCTGAAATAAATGACTAACTTGATGAAATAAAGGAGTAACTTTTGACACCAAACTGATGAACTACCACACATTTAAAATGTTTCAAAGAAGCTCTTAAAAATGTTAGGTTTTGTACTGAGAGTGGCAGTGGCCAAAGATTTTAAGAACATTAATGCATTAAAACTTCTATACACATCACTGGTGACCAGACAGGTTGAATACAATTTGACTGTATGGTCTCCACACTACAACGCACATTCTCACACAATAGAAAGAGATCAAAACAAAGTTCCGAGATTTATAAATTATAAACTAAATATACCGAGAGAACAATTACACCTATTTGTTACGATTAATTAATGAACTCATTAAATTTGAGTGATGGTAGAATTTTTTTCGATCTAGTGTTCTTATTTAAAATCTTATGTAATAAAATTGACAGCCCCGATTTAATTCAGCTAATAATTCATTTCCCGGCCAGAAATACAATATTATCATTACTGTTATATTTCAACAATACTGCAACGCTCGCATATTTTATCTCTCCGTTGCATAGAATTCAAAACTTTGGTAATATGTATGCGCATTTCACAGACACTGTCACAATACAAACATGAACTCACGAACTCGTTTATCTGCTCTGATATAATCATTGTGAATGTTCTTCTGTAAATTTATTACTTATTACGAAACATTAAACATATGTATCTACCTATTGTAATGATGTATTTAGTAATTAAATATATTTATGGTGTATAGAAATATAAACCATTTAATTTGAAATATTATTAACTTCATTTTATTTTAATAATATTTTTTCTTTCATCAGTCCCAATTTTTAATATACCCTCAATAGACGCTTATTCTTGCTTTGTTATTTACAAATATTCTTGAAAATTATCTTTGTTATTATACACGCTAATAAGGGCTGTTTATTGCTTTCATATTTATTACACTATAGTCTTATACTTTATGTTGTGCTATGTAAAAGATGTTAATGATTAAAAAAATATGTTTTGGTTTAATTACATTACCTGTGTGTAGTTTACAAACCTCCTATGTAAATACAAGTAATCGGTCTATCAACAGTAAATTTATGACTACATAGCACGTCGTAAATGAGATGTAGATTATTAATTTGCAGCTTTAACTATGAAAGTTATTTTAATGGTTTAGCCAATAAACACTTCTCGTGTTAATTAACATACGAGTACTGTTATATAAGCTCTGTATTATGTATCATGAAAAGTCTTAATTTTTCTGATGAAAGCAATATTTAGTTAATATCTGTTTACCAAATAAATTTGTAGACACAAAGTCATTACCAACCCTTTTCTCGTACATATTTTATGATAAATATAAAATTATAATAGTGACACAGGTGTAAATTTTATTATAGTAGGTACATCGATAGTATAGATCGTATTCACAAAATACAACAACAAAATATTTAAAATGTCACAAACAAATTCAGCAATAACACCTGGCTATGTATAATTCAAAATAATTTGCAACTAGGGCTAACAGTAGCCGAATTAATATTTATACTTATGTATGTCGTCGTGCCTTAGAGACTTAACTGTAATTAGGTAGATTTATAAAAAAATCTCAGGCGTAGTTTACATGCTTTTTAATGTGACACGCAATGGTTGTAGCACTAACTTAGGTCTTAGATCTTTCCGAATCAAAATAGTATACGTCATTTAGGGGCAGAAAACATAATACTCTTTTATTATGTCGATTTTTTTCAGATGCTAGTGAAGATAATAATATTAATTAATTAATTAACCTAAAGAAATCTCCTCTCATCTTCTTCTCCTTTTCTTATTCGGGTCGGGGATTCCATCGTTTTTTGTCCAGGGCTATTTCAGCGGTCTCCGTCCTTAGCAGGCCCGGCCTCTCTCTCCTAACTCGTCCTAACTTACATGGGACAGCCCTATAGGGTATTTTCACAAACTATGAATACCGTAGATTACATTTTCTTATTCTGATAATCGCACTAAAAATGTGTAATTTTAATATTTTCATTAATAATTATTGATTTTAAAAACAAGCTAAAACTGCACATTCCGAAACGGTTCGAACTGGCTAAAACGTTATTATGATATACATAATGTTACTGGCTGGTAAGACGGCTGTCACCGACGTTGGTCGGCGTGACGTCAACAACGCCATATTCACCAACAAAAACGAACGTATCGTTTTGGCGGCAAACAGAAATGGCACATTTTAAATCGTTAGAGAAAATTTATTCGTAAACATAAAAAAAATATTGTCATCGTAATCGTAATTTTTTTAGCAATAAAAAAAAACAATTTAAAATACCCTATTGACGTTCTCTCTCTGGAACTGCCTCCAGTATTTTGTGGCATTTTGAGTACATGTTCATTGTCTGGGCTGGGACATCTAAATAAATCTTATGCAAACATACCTACAAATCGCGGGGAAATTACTACAACTAGTTAACTACGAATCAGCGTTTTCCAGTTCCACGCAAAAACCATGCCTTTATTTCCTCGCCCATGTACGAGTATACCACATCACATAATAATGTGTGTTGTGGTATACTCGTACATGGGCGAGGAACTAACAATTTTTGTTTTCATAGTCTCAATAAAACGGTTGTATACCAATATTTATTATAGAGATTACATGTGTAATCAGATTATGCAATCAGAGGCGTGCTTTCCTTTATGACCAAAAGTAACCAGTCTATAGTTTTTCATTGAATATTTGAAATTTTCTATTCTATTATCGTCTTCCGCTGAATGTTGCGGCCAACAATGGGCGTACAAGTTTCTTACCAAATTCATGGATTGATTAGAAATTTGCACTATATTTTTATTTTATTTAGTTCGTCTTTCCAGGGGTATGCACAACCTTTCAGCATTTATGAACTGCACGCCACTGACTGTTATCAACCCTACGGTCTAAAATAGAGAAGTATTTTATATTGTGCAATGTAGTTTATTGGGCATCCAATATGACAATCAATATATTGTTATTGTTATCATTATATTTTGCAGATCGGTTTCGTAATCGCGATAACATCTTAGTAGGTTATTTACCATTTTATATATATGTTAGGTATATTAACAAATCAGTACAATGCATTATTTTAAATTTTTTGATGAAATGAATTAAGAGATAAAGTTTTTAAACATAAAGCAGGTAATATAATAATAATAATAATAATAGTTGGATGATTTGTATAGCGCCGTTTTTGTGAAAAATCACCTCAAGGGCGCTGTACAAATATTTCTTAACTAATTATGTACAAACAGATACAGAAAAACATACTTACCTGGCAGGTCGCTTCAGATGAACACAGTTTTATTAGAAAAATTTATTTATAGAGATGATAGTTTTACATGGTTATTTGTTGCCCCTTTTCTATTGATGTTACATTTATTAGATGATTGGTGGCACAAGAAGAGTTGGTATTTATTGAATTGTTGGTATTAATTTTTAGGATACTGAGTCTTTGATAATTCTTAAGTCCTTCGGCAGTTCATTCCAGGCTTTAGGTCCTGACACTCCGAAAGCACGATCACCGAACTTAGTATTAGGTGTGCGCTTTGGTTCCTTCAACCTGCCGATAGCTGATGACGCAGCTGACCTTGGGGTGGACTGCCGTGAGTTGGTATTTTCGGGAATACACAGTTCTGATAAGTAAGCCGGAGCCATTCCGTTAAGTGACTTAAATACCATCAAGCAGAAATTATATAATAAGTGATAAATAAAGAAGATGATATAGTAATAATAACAGAAGAAAAAGAAAGGAAGTATTATCTTATCAAAGTAAATTATTATTGTATTGTAGTCAAAACATTTGATCTCCAACCTTGGTCGCTGGATCCCAGTACCGATCCCCTTAGCGGAGTTAAATATAAGATTGCTTTCAGCAATTGTAACTATCTCATAAAACATAGTATTCAATTCTTTGAAATAAAAATAAATAAAACGCCCTACAGTAGCAATAGTAGCCCGCTCGCTGGGTAGAGAAGATTATTTCCACATTTATGCACCTCTAACCACAGTTGACACAGGTAGAGAGAGAAATGTTCCCTGGCAGTGTACACAAAAAATTTACAATACGATATATATATCTATTGTATTGTAATAATGCACATATTCGCGTAAATATGAAAGAACTTTACTTTAAAAAAATAATAGGTACGTCTTTTTAATCACTTTTATACCTAATTGTGTTTAAAAAATACTGTATTTTAAAAGTACACTTTATATCTATGCAAATTGATTTAGTTAGTTTTACCCTAACCTGGATATTTTTTAAATTTTATTTGGTGCATCCAAAATCTTGCAGTTCACCCTATCCACGTGCCGACACTGCCTGTGTATAATATTATAATAATTGCGTAAGAATTAAGCAGCTACCCATGCATCTACGATAAAACAGTAGACATGTCGGCGACCTAGTTCCTGTATTATACAAGCGATATCATTATGTTGCCCCAGTTGAGGGTTCTTTATATAAAAATATGGAGTACAAGCTATCACTTGTCAGCCACGCTGTAACATTATGTAACTGTGACCCAAATCCGTCTCCTTCTTTATCTGTGCTCTTGTTCTATACTCGTTCAATATCCTTTTGTGGTCAGCGGTTTGGACAGCCCCTCTCAGCTGTCATCGGCTGTGGCAGTGGTAAGACCTAATGATGGGCACACAATCGAACAGTGGCGTGCAGCCCATAAAGGCTGAAAAGCTGTGCCCACTTTTCTTTTTCCAGAAATGTATTATTTCACGATCGTTCTTCCGTAAGTATTTATTTATCATTAATAAATTAATTAAAAATATATACTTTGTTTTCACCACCTTATAAAATATGCATAAATATCTACATGTTTCGAAAGCGTATATATTTATATTTATTGAATATGAATAATAATAAACAATTATTATATATATTTTTTAGTTAAAGTATCCAGTAGTTTTTTAGTTTTATTTTGAATTACATAAAGTTATTGTTAACAAATCTTATGTTTTCCGGTAGTCTATTAAAGAATTGTATTCCTATGTATTTGTAAGTTTGTTAACCCAAAGTTTTTTTGCATATTGGAACCGGTAACATATATTTTTCTTTGAGATATTTACTGTTTCTGAATGGTTCAATTTTATTTAAAATATCTCTTTTATATATATTTGTAAAGTTGCGTGATATAGGAATACAGTTCCTGAAGAAGTACAGCCTACCCATGGTTACACACTACTGCAATAGAAACATTTTAACTGTTATGTTCGTTTTCGAAATATTTTAATAATTGAATATTGTCTCTAATTATTGCTTGGATAAAATGGACGAGATCGATTCGGCTGTTAAAAGTGTGTTTTATAGGTCCATAAGTTGGTGTTGGAAAGATGTTACATATTTCAGACGGAAAAATATCTGAAATTTGAACGCCAAAGCTCACCGTTTGAGGGTTTTTTTTTATTGCTTATTTGTTCTAATGAATTTGAATTGACAATTCTTTATGGATATCATCACCCCAAAGCAGCTGTCGAATATCTCGAAGAAACTGTTCAGAGATATTAGGACTTTTAGGTTTATAATAGCATTTGTTTTATTATACATATAGGTACATGTTTATTAATCATCTACTTAAGCTAATTTAATTGTGCTAGAACTCATTCATATCTATTAATTCATTTAACGTTCTGTTATTACCATTATGGTATACTTATAGCTAGTGAGGCCTGGTTGAAGACTTCGTTTGTATATTTCTTCATAATCTTTTCGTTCCCAAGGTTTGCCACATATCAGTACCATCTGCCGACAACCAATAGCAAAGGAAAATATCGTTCCAAGTACATAAAATAAAGATTAAAAAAAAATTACATTAAGCTCTGCAAGTATCTATTTTAGTTTAGTTTATTATTTTATTTATTTATTTATTTATTTTATTTATTTATTAATTTATTAATTCATTTTTTGAAACATACATTCACACAAATGAGGTACAATGATTATAAACATTTTGTTGTTTTTTTTTTAAACATTAAATTATAAATACATCTGAACAACCTATGAGTAATGTATATAAAACAAAAAATTCCACATAGGCAAGGCCAGTGCGTGGGTATACCTGGTATTATTAGTTAGTTGCAGTATATTGGTTTATTTGTATTAATACATGGATGTTGAAGGATAGTTAAATAAAAGATTTTAAGTTAGATAAGAAAACAAATCGAAAAACAAAGGAAGAAAAGTGGGGAAAATGTACAGTTATTGCAGGAAACGGTTGATATCTTTGGTTTTAATCCAGTTTTTATTTCATTTTTGTATGAGTTTAAAGATAATATGTTTGGACACTTACATTCTTTAGATAGAAAATTAAAAATTTTAGGAGCAATAAAAAAAGCATGTATCTGCGCAAGCCTAGTTTTACACAAAGGTACTTCGAGTGCGTTATTTATCCTGTTACTAGAACGATTTTCATTTTTTGGGAATAGTTTTTTCTTGAAAATACATATTTTAGGCACTGTAGACAATAAATTTTTCTTATATCTAACAGTTCAGCCTCATGGAATAATTGCATTATAAGTCGTCGGAATGTGGATTAATCGAACCGAACGCCGAAACAGCCGTCACAATAATAAAAACTAAAATGCTTGCAGAACTTAATAATACCCGCCGTCCGACATCGACGAAAATCTAATTAATTATAAATTCTTAATCAATAACTTTTAAAATTGGTTTGTTGCAACATATTTGTAATAATATTAAACACTTATGTACAGACGTAAGATTAAGGAAGGGACGCTTAGATGGTTTGGGCATGCAGAGTGAATGAACGAAGAAAAGGGTGTAAGGAGAATATATGACTTGAATGTGAATGTGAAGAAGCCAGGGACGTCCGAGGAAGACATGGTACGTTCAGGTGAATCAAGTACTTGAGTCGGGCCATATCAGAAGTCGAAATAATAGAAGAGAATGTATGAATGAAGCAGGAAGTGTATGCCAAGATCGAGTTGTTTGGCGGTCCGTCCTCTCTGCCCACCCCTGCGGAGAAACGGAGTGATGGTTAGTTAGTTAGTTTGTATATACCATCCGTTTACTCAAAAATTATCAGCTTTTCATTCCATGCTTAGTAAACTAGTCGATTTTCCCTCATCCGTAAATAACTTTACCGTAGAATTAAATATCATTAAACAAATAGCAATTATCAACAACGGTTACAATACTAAATTAATTAGATAGATAACATATTAAATAAAAAATACACCCTCCATTAACTTAGTGAGCGGGCTTAAATATAAGATTGCTATCAGCAAGTGCCGCTAGCACATAAAACACAGTTTACAATTCTTTAAAAATAAAAATAAATAAAAGCCCTACAGTAGCAATAGACAGCCCGTTCACTGGGTAGAGAAGATTATCTCCACATTTATTCACCTCTAACCACAGTTGACACAGGAAGAGGGAGAAATGCTCCCTGCCACTGTACACAAAAAAAAATTACATTACGATATATACACCCAATGACGGTGGGAAACAGTGGAAAAATAATCTTTTTAAATAATCATACTTCAAATTCAGTAATAAAAAAAACATCCCAAATACTATACAACCAGATTTTTATACTAACAGAGTAAAATATTATGTATTAAATTACAAAGATAATAATAATTTGATCATTTGTATAGCTCCATTTTTGTGGAAAGTCACCTCCAGGGTCCTTTATAGCAGTGCTCCGCAACCGGTGTGCCGTGGCACACGGGTGTGCCGTGAGCCGAATACAGGTGTGCCGCGGTCAAATGCAATCTACGAAAATTTATTGTAAAATTCAATTTAATACCTATATATTTTAGTTTTTGGTGTGCCGCGGAATTCTAGGAAGAATTTTGGTGTGCCGTAGATGAGAAAAGGTTGCGGAGCACTGCTTTATAGGGATGATTTTTTTTTAAACTCAGGTTTTAATATGTAACGATTGCAAATATTTTTTATGTTTAACACTAGAATTAAGGAGCACCTGAAGTGTTTAAATAATAATAATTATTATTATTGTTCTAGTCAACCCCTCTTGGAAACAAATAATTATTTTGATGCTTACAACTAGATAAATTAGAAATTTTAGAAATAAGAAAAAAGCGTCAACAGTGAATTAAATATTACTAATAACCAGATCCTTACAAATAGCCGCCACCCCTTAAATTTGTTTTTACATAAATACTTAATTAGTTGCCCCCTCCCTCTAATCCTCTCCCACCACTTATTTTTGTAGGTGTATTTATGTCTATGTATGTCATGTAAATTTTAGTATTCCTTGTATCCTGATAAAGGAACCGTTGGTTCCGAAACATGTTGATATATATTATTAAAAACAGTGGTTAAAACAAAGTGTTCATTATTAATTATTTGAGGATAAAATACTTGTAACCCAAATCGTAAAAATCGATATCTCACATATTATTATTTTTCAGCTGCTTCAATTTCCCAGTCCAAAGTTTTATTTATAACCTACTAATTATAAGAATTAGGTCATCAGTATTTTCATTTCGTTTTCCTATTCGAGTCGGGGATTCGATAAGTTACCTTTCTGCGATACTTTGCCGGGGTTCCATTGCAAGCCTTCCTCGTACAGTCACTGCATCCGTCTTCCCCGGTTCGTCTGGGGTGGCCGATAGGACTTTTTTCCTCTTGAAATTCAAATAGAATTCTACACCATAGTTGCTTTGCTTGAATCTTTAGCACACGCCCAGGGCACCTTATCCGGGATTCTTTTAAAGGGTGCAGGCTTTCGATATGTGGGACTTCTCAAATGGACTCTACGTTAAACTACGTTCGCTACGTCTCAAGTTACTAATTTCGTCAGCCGCCTAGATACTCGACCTCAGTACAGCATATCGCGGAGTACAAAGTAACTTCGAATCAGCGTTTTCGAGTTACGCACCAAAGCCATGCCTTTATTTCCTCATAATATGCGTTGTGGCATACATGGGCGAGGAACAAAGATGCTTGAAGTTGTAGTAATTCGATATATTTTCAATAATATTGATAGTTTCATCTATGATCTCAGTCAGGAAGGTATGCATTGTTAGAGGAATAATTGGGAGATAAACCCACTCGTAATCAATTCACGTTTGACCGAAAAGGAATATCTTTCGAATTTCACATGTGTCACTATTTGCTGGATGGTCGCTGTATTGTCCCTTCCGGTTTGCGCAGTTATGGCATTTGACAGTGTTTTATTTTTTTGTACACTGCTGTAGTCTGCTCTTCGCCGCAATAGACGCATCTCGGTTTTTTCATTATATCCAAGCATCTTTGTGATGTGTGACCGTACCCGAGGCGATGGTAACGTTGCATGAGTGGGTCGCAGACATCTATGCTCCTGTGTAACCAATGTTGATTAGAATTGAAATTAAAACACTTTTGTACTTTGTTCCACTTATTTATTTTCACCAGGACCGGTTTCATCCTACTACGGACATTTTCAGACTGTCCGTAGTAGGATGAAACCGATTCTGGTGAAAATAAATAAGTGGAACAAAGTACAAAAGTGTTTTTATTTCAATTCTAATACAATGGAATTCCACCACGAATTATCAGTGCAAAAACTAGACTCATCAATGTTGATTCTTTCCTTTGAAAAGTTTTGTGCAGTTTGTATTATTTTGTATAGTTTTCTGTTCTTCTTTTTTTTACGTAATGGGTTGGATGGGGATGTCTGTTTCGTTTTCCATGACGCGTTTGTCTTTATTTTAATTTCGTCTTCCTTGTAGCTACTATCTACTCCGTTTACTGTGATGCATGGTTTATTTTTTTTTTAATATTTCGTTAGCATACTCGTATATTCGTCTTTGTTTATTTTTTTACGTTAATGGGTTGGATGGGGATGTCTGTTTCGTTTTCCATGACGCGTTTGTCTTTATTTTAATTTCGTCTTGTAGCTACTATCTACTCCGTTTACTGTGATGCATAGTTTATTTTTTTTTTAAATATTTCGTTAGCATATACTCGTATATTCGTCTTTGTTTATTTTTTTTACGTTAATGGGTTGGATGGGGATGTCTGTTTCGTTTTTCCATGACGCGTTTGTCTTTATTTAATTTCGTCTTCCTTGCTTGGCTACTATCTACTCCGTTTACTGTGATGCATGGTTTATTTTTTTTTTAATATTTCGTTAGCATACTCGTATATTCGTCTTTGTTTATTTTTTACGTTAATGGGTTGGATGGGGATGTCTGTTTCGTTTTCCATGACGCGTTTGTCTTTATTTTAATTTCGTCTTGTAGCTACTATCTACTCCGTTTACTGTGATGCATGGTTTATTTTTTTTTAATATTTCGTTAGCATACTCGTATATTCGTCTTTGTTTATTTTTTTACGTTAATGGGTTGGATGGGGATGTCTGTTTCGTTTTCCATGACGCGTTTGTCTTTATTTTAATTTCGTCTTGTAGCTACTATCTACTCCGTTTACTGTGATGCATGGTTTATTTTTTTTTAATATTTCGTTAGCATACTCGTATATTCGTCTTTGTTTACTTTTTTTACGTTAATGGGTTGGATGGGGATGTCTGTTTCGTTTTCCATGACGCGTTTGTCTTTATTTTAATTTCGTCTTCCTTGTAGCTACTATCTACTCCGTTTACTGTGATGCATGGTTTATTTTTTTTTAATATTTCGTTAGCAT
>JAHDVE020002916.1:0-36337 GCA_022606495.2 Halesus radiatus
GTCAATTCATCTCCACTCCCCAGTCCTTCCCGTCCTGTTTCAATTCTCTTCCTCTATCATCTGGCATTCTTTTCACATGTCCAGACTATCACAGTCTTTGGGGCCTACATAATCTTACAATGGTCTGATGCTTTATAAGATTTTCGAGTTCATGGTTCATCTTTGTTTTGTATGTTCAGGGTCTCCTGTGGAGTCAATATAAAATTAAATGAAAGTATCTCTCCAGATATCTGAGCCTCCTTCCCATCAAGGCGGGACATAGCCACCATAGAAATAATATCATGTTTTAAACAGGCCATAGGCCCGATATTTTTAAGTTCCCTATCAGAAATATTAACGTTTTCAAATTGCTCTATGCTAGAAACCCTGACATTCGTGATTATATTGAAATACCGGACCATAGTTACCTATATATTATTTGCTTATCATTTTTAATTTAATTAGGTAATTATTTTTAAAGTTGTAGGAAACTATACTAAAGTCTGCCATTAATAAAAACATATCAGCATTTAATTTAAAAAGCTGATTGCAGTTTTTCCATAATAACCACACTTTTAAGATTTTTTTCAGTAATTGAAACATTTTTGATAAAGCAATCAAAAAGAAATAAACAGATAATGCTAATGAAATAATCAAAATGTTGCAAATGAAATAACAGAGCAATAATGACAATATTATTGAACCAAGTAACCTCCTTGAATTGAACTAATCATTTTTTTTATATGAGTGCCCCACAAGAGTCCCAACTGCTCTCAACCGTCTGGAGCCAGTGAAACTATGGCATCCCCAATTGGCGAAGGGGAAGAGGAAGGTGGGGAAATACCTGGCTATTCAGATCTGGTCACCAAACAAGGCTAAAAGTCATTTCAAGCAATGTTTCAATTCTGAATGGTGGTCTTTCACCAGGGCGATACTGAGAGTAGATTCCACTCTGGAACGTGCGCAAATATACTATGTATTATTTTTAAATGAATTAATTGTGAAACAGCACAAATTAATTAAATAAAATTTACTTGCGCATGCCGGGATTTGAACCCGCGACCTTCGGATTCGTAGTCGAGAGCCTTACCCCTCGGCCACAAAATAATAAAAAAATAACAAAAACACTAAACAGATAATCTCTAGAAGTGTGATTTATACCTATTTGGAAAAAAACTGGTATCGCTTATTTACATAAGACCTTTCGACTCCTAGGCGCCAAATGAAATTGGTCATCTTATCGTGAAAGAATTTTGATATTTGAAAATGTGTGATCAATTTCACTAGAAGCAAGGGAAAATGAACTTGATTCGGGCACACTGACATTCCCACAACATATCGCTTCTATTGGTTCGTCTCTATTAATATTAAATCACATTTTGAATATAGATATAGCAGAGAGATAGATGTGTGCGGGATCATTGTCGTGTTTTGTCGACCTCTTGGGGTTTTTTTGTGAATAATTTTGTTAGATTATGTTCAATCGGGCAAAAAATTTGCCAGAATACATATTTCAATTAATAGATTTCGTTTTCAATCTTGAAATTATTTGTATAATTTACCTGTGAGAGCAATGTAACCTAATAATATTATAATCGAATATCGCTACCTGGCGTACGGGCAGACCAACACCAAGCGTCCCGTCAGGCCGCCCAGGGGCGTCACCAACAAAGACAAAGAAGATTGGATATGGATCAGTTCCCCCGGCCCCCGTCCTCACCCGCCGCCCAACTTCACATAACTCCTATCATTTGTATTAGCGTCTTGCAATACATCGTAAGGAATAAATACAGTTAGCTTTTTTTTTTTTTTCAATTTAACATGTATGAAAACTTAAATCAAGCCGTATTTAGTTTTGATAATTTAACTGCATCTCTTTATATGGTCTATAAATAATGTGTAATGATAGCCTGTCCAAAAAAAATGTCATAAGTAAGTAGGAAGTAAGATTTGTACAGTGCCCTTGAGGTGATTTTTCACAAAAACGGCGCTATAAAAATCATCCGATTATTATTATTATAACTAAACAGTTTTAAGTGACACTAAAAAGCCTGTCTCTTTGCATACCTGCATCGCAGTTAAGCGAGGAGTGAGGCCACTTGACAGCTAGTAATTGAAGCATCGAAGGATAAAACCACTTCAGGCAGCATCTAAGTTCCTTATTTCAGTAGATTTTACTTGTCAACTAAATTAATGTCTAGTTCTTATAGTTCTTGTTTACACAACAAACTCATTATTAATATTAAGAACGGTATACCATTCATATCGTGCCGAAGACAGAATTTGTGTATTCCTTGCGGCAGGCTCTGGTTGATTAATTAACTAATTTAGGAAAGATTGTGGAAGACTGAGCTCTGAAAAATATTATGAAACGTGCTAAGTGACATAGGTTAGTCTATTCTTTCAAGTATAGGGACTCTAGGATAGATTTTATTTATTTCCATATTTCAAGAAAGCACTGGTGGTTGACGAAACACTGGAAGAAGGAACCGAAAAAGTAATGCTGTGAAATCTGGAAAAGAACTCACTTATCAGCCATAGAAAAAAGATAAACACGTAAAACCGCCTCAGCAAGGAATAGAAAGTAAAAGATCACAAACTAGAAAAACAAAACCGGATACTAGAAGCTAAACCAAAACTAATGCGTAGCAGCGTAGATAAGGCGGAAAGCGAGTACCGCAAGAAGCAGGAAATGAGAAGCAGCCGGAAATGGGAAGTGAGAAGCAGTGGGAAGCAGAAAACAAGAAGCTGCGTGAAGTAAAAAGAAAAAAATTAAAATGAAGAACAAGTAGGCAGGAAGCATGAAACAGGAAACGAATAGCAGCGGAAGCGGAAAGTGTGAAGCAGGGGAAACAAGAAGGAAAAATGAGAGGGAAACTGGAAGCGAGTGGAAAGCAGAAAATAATGGAAAGCTGGAAACAAGAAGCAGTGGGAAGCAACAACTAAAAACAAAAATCTTTATGCGGAAAGCAGGAAGCGAGAAACAAAATACCAACGCTCAATCAATTCCTTTGTTCCTACTTCCTACACATCCTAAATTCCAATATTGGCTTATAAGATTATCCTTCCCATCCGCAGAGCATGTGTTCCAAGTCCTAAAAAATCAGTGCCCCCTGGTGTGCCGGTCTCACTGGGACAGGAGTGCTCCTGGATGGGGTGGTAGAATCGTATATTGAATAATAGCTTGGCAATAAAATGTATTATAAAATATAAAATGTAAACATTTAATAAAGCGTAACTACATATTTTCATTACTATGGCAATATCAAGCTGCTAACTATGTCTTTGAAAATTTGTTCCTCACACTATTTATTCGCATTTGAATTTGACAGTTCGTTTTAAAGAAGCAATGCAAAACATCTTAATTCGTTTTTCTAGGTTTTTTTTAATTTATATTTTTCTGTGAATTTAGTTTTTAATATTTTGTATTTATCTAACATCTAATACGTGGTTATGTCGTTACACATAATTTCAAAATACAGAAAAAATCGCCTTTCCAAAAAATTTAAACAAAATTATCTTAGAATCTGATATAGAATCATCTCCTTTCGTAAAGTACCATTAATTTCCAAACATCATAATATGATGAAAGTAAAAAAAAAACATGTACTTGGACCAGTGTGTTTTTTTAAACTTACAATAATCTTCCTATGAACCATCTTGGCGTCGTCATTTAAAACGTTAAACGATCGAAGCGCCCTCATTGTTTGTCTATTGTAAAAAGTCTGACTATACCTTGATGACACTAGTAAAGTGAACAAAAGGTATTCTGCCTAAAATATTTGTACACGAGTTCATTTTTGAAGGCCATCGTTCCAAGAACCGTATTGGCAAAAATTATAATTTCGAAGTTTTCCCGCGAATTCGCCCACAACCCGGTCTCAAAAAAACCAATCATAACAAACTACATGCAATTCAAATAAAAACACCACAACAAAAAGCCGTAAAAACATACAAACAGTAATAATATGTGGATACAAATGATTTAATCTTTTGTTGAAGTGGTAGTTTCCCAAACCATTCGTTTGACCTTTTCAATATACGCTGCGCGAAATAGTTTCCAAGAAGGAGCTATTTTCTTGTTTATAATCTCACGCCCCTTTTTTCTGTCGCCGCGTAGCGCCGAAACGCAAAACTAAATTAATAATAAAAAAGTCAATTTCATCAGCACCACAATTCGTACATAGTAAGCAAATTCATTTACTTTTTTTACTCATAAAGATATTTTAGCAGTATTTTTTAACATAAGAATTTTCTAATGAATCCGCTGCCGGTTTATGTACCACTGGGTAGAGTTTATAAACGATTTATTGCTGAATTATTTTATATATTGCGATGCAATTAATGGTGTAGACGTCGACTTAGGATCCAGGTTGGTACTGTTATTGAGGTTCTTTCGTAAAACGGGTGAACTGCGTAAGTACGGGTACCTTGGGTAGGTGCCTACCCGATGGCAACATGTATCTTTTTTAAATTTGTTTTTTATTTTATGAAACTAGTTTTACAGTCAGCGCAATGCTAAAATTGGCACACGCTGGTTAATAATAACTACATATATCGTATTGTATTTTTTTTGTGTACAGTGCCAGTGAACATTTCTCGCTCTTCCTGTGTCAACTGTGGTTAGAGGTGCATAAATGTACATGCACAATAATCTTCTCTACCCAGTGAGCGGGCTGCCTATTGCTACTGCAGGGCTATTATTTATTTTATTACAAAGAATTGGAAACTGTGTTTTATGTGCTATCGGCACTTGCCGATGGCAATCTCATATTTAAGCTCGCCCACTAAGGTAATGGAGGGTATATAATAATAAATAATAATATTTAGATGATTTGCATGGCGCCGTTTTTTGTGAAAAATCACCCCAAGGGTGTGTAATTTTTTTAAGGCTAAAGCCGCGTCTCCTACGAACTTTTTTTCCGAAACATCACACAAGAAACCGTACACAAAAACATTTGTTTTCATAGACATTCCGTCCCCTGCTAGAATGTTTTGTTTTTAACCAAAACAAAACAAGATGAGTTCAAGAATAATTTTTTGAATATACTACATAATTTTATAGGTTGATGTGTTTATCACGATGATTAAGTATGCATAAACACGACTTTTTTAATATGCACAAAATTAATGGAAAACACTTTTTATTAGTTTAATTACATCTATTTCAGTCACCGGAGAAGCAAAATCACGCATTTTAATTAATTTAAAGTTTCGAGTTTTTGTGTGACTTTTAGGTTATTTTTATTTTTTATTTACGAAAAAGGACCCAAACTAAGAGCCCAAAAATCTTTTTTATGTCTAATTAAAACATTGTTTTATATATATATATAAGGTAGGTTTTAGGTTCTAAGTTTTTTTATTTTATTTTTAATAATAATAAAAAACTAACAAGAAAAAGACGTGATTGTATGCATATTTACCTCACGATGTTTACTTTTAAAAGTTCCTAATATGAGGGCTGTAATCCTTTAGAAATAGCACACAAAACACGAGAATACATAACAGTTAAGGCCCCGCATTAATCTCCGAGAAAGATTTAGGCAAGAGGTCTATCAGGTATCGGCTCTGAATCCCGATTGACCGCTGTTGAAAGGCAGATATGATCATTCGAAAGATAGAAAGAGCGCGCCAATGTAAAGAGCGTTTAGAATAAATGGACGTAAGTGACAATTCCAAAAATATTAATAAGACACAACATATTTAAGAGAGATCAAAAATCTCGAGACGAATGTATTAAGTAGCATTGAAAGAAAGAACATGATTTTTTTCAATTCATGATTTTTTTCAAATCTAACATGTTAAATAACAGAACAAACCGTTTTTTTTTAATTTTCGGAATATAGTTAACGATTTTTTTCTATCGAAGGAATTTCATATAATTACATTTTCTGCAGGTTGACTGATTAGAGATTATCTTCAAAAATAAAAATAATATTTTTTAAGTACATAAAACCTCCAGTTTTTAAGGAATGTTTGTAATATATCCATAGAAATTCTGTTTTGCAGAGCTTTAAACAAATTATTTTTATTACTGATCGTAAGCAAACTCCTTACAGTAATATATCATATTATAATTTCGCTCAGTACACATAACCTAAAAAAACCCGCCCGATTTTTCATCGATTTCGGAAGACAAAAACATTCTATACGCACGCAGAAATGTGTACGATAATGCCCATTTGTTTTGTTTTTTCCATTAACATGGTAAATTAACCGCATGTTTTTCATAGATTACTAGATAGTAGGTTAGTATTTTTAGGTTTTATGTAGCAGCACTGTTTTATTTTATTAGAATGATGACATGATATAATAATACCTATATCGCTTTAGACCGCAATTCCGGTCAATCTGATAATTCCGAGTAAATCGTCGCGACAAGAATAACTGAATATGATTCGGTAGGTAAAGATAATTTAGTGCTAATATTACTCACGTCGTTTCCGTCTCTAAATCTTATTCTTAGAAGATTCTTCCTCGAATCCAGATGGGGGATTCGTGGAAGATGGGATAAATTATTTATTTTACTAGGATACACAAGATTTTCATTGCTGCTTACATCTACAGTTGATTTGATGATAGCTTAGCGTCGATAGGACGATATGAGAGAACAGGATAAGAAGGATAAAGCAGTTTTGAATTGGAAATGGCAATCATAGGCATCCTCTCCTGGACGTAAAACACTCCAGTACAACTTTTGTTGATGACTATAATCTTTTAATAAAAGAAAATTATTTACATACTTAATTAATTATAAATATATTCCATAACTTCATCTCGCTTCAAACGCGACACTAATATTTGATCAAATTTTGTTATTTGAAAATTATGAATAATAGCCTGGACTCGCCAGAGCTCATTAAGAGGAACGGCTGCGCTGCGTGTTTCATACATAACTTAATTTTGGATTTGAGGCCGAAATACCCATCCAAACTGATTGATATATATTTTTAATCAATGGTTTAGTAAATATCTAGTACGTATGAGAAGTATTTTTTAATTATTTTTGTATTAAATTATGAAGTATAGGCCATGAAAAAAAATACATTATTTCAGAGGCAACATAGAAAATTATTTGAGGGGTTTATTGTTTTTTTTTTTATTTTTTATTATCATATTTGTTATGTAAATACGATTACCTAAATAAAAAATTAAAAACAACATTTACAAAAAACACATTTTATCGGGTCGATATTTTAAATTAGGTAGGGCAAATTTGTGTTCCAACGCAAATTGGTCGTTTTTTAATTTAATTTAAAGTCCACCATAATGCTTATTTTAATATATTTTTCAAATTTTTTATTTTATATTTCATTGTATTTTCAAAGTAGACGGTTTTCTTTTACGTCACCGTTAGCCCCCAAATGATTGTTAAAGGTGCCTCTAAAATTGCGAAAAATCAATTCCTTTAATGGCCTATATTTCATAATGTAAAACAAAAAAAAAAAATATTTTCTAATCCTCACTACACATTTACTATGCTTTTTGATGAAAAAAAAATCATTAGCTTTAGGTGAGTATTTTGGCCTCAAATCTAAAATAAAGTTTTTTTATGAAACAGGCCGCGCAGCCGTTACTCTTAACTTTATAAACATTCACCTACCATCAAGACCAATCCGACAAAACCGATTTTTTTTATTTGCACGCATGCAGGACCAATCTTAGGATAAATTCTCCAATTCCCCGTATTTGTGCGCAATATAACGCACAATTTCACAATATCGACATTCTTAACAATACTCTTTCAAAATGTCGAACTGAAGTATTACGTACGATCACAAATTGATGCAGGAGTATAAATTGTATCGAGAGCATCTTCTCTCCCGATCCTATCTTCCTCTTCCTCTCCCTCCCTCCTTCTTATTTTTTTTCTAATAAAACATCTGTACTTAACCACTGTTAGCACAGGAAATTTTGTTGGCTTACCTTTTGTTAAACTTCCTCTGCATATAAATTTGTATTAAAAGCTGTTTGTTTCTTACAAATATATACTTACGCATTTTGCTGGTTACATAGACATTATCAGCAAAATAAATCAATTGTTATATACCATGTATTAGTCGCGTCGACTGTAAATTTATAGCAATGGCTGCAAACACACCTAGCGACAATGCAGGCGTTTTCCTTGAGTCGTAAATTCGCGCCGCGCATTGCTAATTTCTGCGGTGCTGAAATAGGGTGTTTTCACAGCATTTTTCATTATGGAAACAAAATAGAAAAAAAAATAGAAAAATTTTCTTTTATTTTCATGTTGACCAATACATTTTCTATAACGATCTAAAATGTGCCATTTTTGATTTGCCTCCGAAACGACGTGTTTGTTTTTGTTCGTGAATATGGCATTGTTGACGTCACGCGGGCTAACGTCGGTGATAGGCGTCTTACCAGCCAGCAGCGTGTTCTATGTCATAATGACGGTGTAGCCAGTTCGAACTGTTAAGGAATGTACGATTTTAGATCGTTTTTAGAAACAAAAATTATTAAGAAAAATATTAATATTACATATTTTTAGTGCGATTATCGGAGTAAGAAAAATTAACTATAAATCTTTCACGATTTTTAACGGTGTCCGTAATTTGTAGAAACTACCGCATTCATTTGTGGTTCACACTTCTCTGTATTTAAACTGATACGTTTGTGAACGTACTGTGCTAAAAGTGTATCATATGAACAAGTATAGGATTAAAATGAATTTTTTGATTGAAAAACCTTTCTAAATTCTTACCACTTATTTATTTTCATACAGCATTCATAGCATTCATACAGGGATACAATTTCACACCATTTTCGGCTATAATATGTTATTTATTACCGCATTGTGTGCACGTGGTACTTCTAACGGCTGGCGATTTTATTTAAATCGTTTTAGAATCATGCTGAAAACTAACCCTTAGATAAACTCCAGATTATCTTAGCTCTTAATCCGCGTCTCCCGTGAAGTTTTGACGGTATTCACAATAAATAAATATTTAAAAATCAATATATACTTACATCTATTAAATTGGGTATGATTATTCATTATTACCCGAGTCCCGAATATATGCGACAACGCCAATTTTTACACAAAATTTCCCCATTTTCACTCGAAATTTGCATTTTCGTATAAATAATCTCCAATTTTTGTACTTTTCTCACGATATTCCGATATAAAAAAGCAATATACGTTAAGCACGCTCTAAATATTTTTTTTCCATGGTTTTGACAAACATGAATAGTCATCAAAGGGAACGCAGGACACGGTCATTCTTTTTTCGAAAAAAAAAATAAAAAAACAAGAAAAAAATGACACTAATATTCACCACTTCTGTTACAAAATACCATAGTTTTTTCTGAAAAATAATTCCATTTTCCTAAAAATATCGCGAATTTCACCGAAAAATAACCCCACTCTTCCAAAAAAATAACAGATCGAACGCGTGCAACGCCGCTTTTTACTCTCGGCGAGAACGCAGACAAACTTGTTGTTGACATGAGTCAGGCGTCACACCATTTTGATCCCTCCCGTTCTCAGTACGCCGTCGGCCCGTGCTTTCGTTGGTTGCGTGTAGTCAGAAGACGTAGTTGAGGTCAATTTAAACACCGTTTTATGCAATTCAGAAGACCATCTAGTATTTAAAGTGCATGAAAACTATATAAAATCGATGTTTTAAGTGTATTACATAGACTTGCAGGCATGTATGTTAACCATACTTGTTAAAAACGTCAGCAAAAGTTGTCCGATGATTGTAAACTCGCCGTGTTTATTATTTAGTTGATCTTCGACACATATTCAACTAATTATTCAAAAATAGTGTATTAATCGCAAAGCTGTGAACATTATTCTCGATATACTCGAGTATTTAGTGAATTGATATTTCAAATAGGAATTTTAAGTGGATTTTAGTGAAGTGGCAATAATAAATAAAAAATAAAAAAAACTGTGTTTTCCTCTGGTAAAACCCGGGATACAGAATATGATCTTATAAACAAGGTAAATTGTTTTTTTTTATTTTTTTTTTTTAAATGTACGTTTTAATTGTAATATCTAATGCATTTCTCTCTGCTTAATGTAACCTGTATTTTTGTGTGGTTGTTTACTATTTTATTTTCATTGTTTATTATGCAAGTACTTGTTAGTTGTTTTGGAAAATATATTTTTAATATGACTTATATTATTATAGCTGTGTGAAGTGTGTTTATAGATTGTACTTCAGTGGCGGAAAATATTATTTTAATATGACTTATATTATTATAGCTGTGTGAAGTGTGTTTATAGATTGTACTTCAGTGGCGGAAAATATTATTTTAATATGACTTATATTATTATAGCTGTGTGAAGTGTGTTTATAGATTGTACTTCAGTGGCGGAAAATATTATTTTAATATGACTTATATTATTATAGCTGTGTGAAGTGTGTTTATAGATTGTACTTCAGTGGCGGAAAATATTATTTTAATATGACTTATATTATTATAGCTGTGTGAAGTGTGTTTATAGATTGTACTTCAGTGGCGGAAAATATTATTTTAATATGACTTATATTATTATAGCTGTGTGAAGTGTGTTTATAGATTGTACTTCAGTGGCGGAAAATATTATTTTAATATGACTTATATTATTATAGCTGTGTGAAGTGTGTTTATAGATTGTACTTCAGTGGCGGAAAATATTATTTTAATATGACTTATATTATTATAGCTGTGTGAAGTGTGTTTATAGATTGTACTTCAGTGGCGGAAAATATTATTTTAATATGACTTATATTATTATAGCTGTGTGAAGTGTGTTTATAGATTGTACTTCAGTGGCGGAAAATATTATTTTTATCTCTAAAAAATAACATTCGAGACTCCTAAAAAATTCTATTTTTTTCCGGAAAGTTTTTAGTTGTCATTAATTTAAAAAAAAAAGAAAAAAAAAACAACTAACCGTCACGCCGTTTCTCCCCAGAGCTGGGCAGAGCGGACGAACCGCCAAACAACTCAATCTTGGCATACACTTCTTGCTTCATTCACATTCGTACATCGTCTCGTATATTTTCTTCCGTTATTCTGACTTCTGACATGGCTGGACTCGTTGTATTTGATTCAATTAATTGATCGTGCCGTGTTTTCCTCGGGCGTCCCGGACTTGTTCCATTCACATTCGCTTCATATATTTTGTTTACACTTCTTTCTTCGTACATTCGCACTACATACCCAAACCATTTAAGCGTCCCTTTCTTAATCTTACTCATTATGCTTACATCGGCCTTGAATTCTTTGCGAATCGAAACATTTTTCACACGTTTTTAAACGATCTTACCGAAAGATCTCATTTCTACAGCATTTTGTCTACTTTCATCTTCCTCTGCCAGGTCCATGCTTCACTGCCATACATCAGGGTTGGTATCAGCACTCTATTGTGGACTGCTAGCTTTGCTTCAGTCCTCAGTCCTGTTAGTCTATCCAAAAAAATAACACACCCCCATACACACAAGCTCAGCTTCATTATAGGGTACATCTTATATAAATATTGAACTTTTAAAAAATATTGTAACCTTGTTTAATTATTAATTATGTATCTTTTTTTGAATAAATAAAAAAAAAAAAAAAAAAAAAAAAACTCTCGCAAACATACTTTTCAAATACACAAGCTCATCGACCTGTGGAAAGTATTCATCATTCACAACTAACTATATTGCACACTGTCTTCGTAAGTTCTCTTTCAAACTTTATGCTTACTTACATTCATCATTAGCTCATTCTTCATACATATTTAATTTATCCTAATAAGGAACCCCAGTCCAATGTTTTTTTTGTCAATAATGACGTTCAAACCTAAATACCAATATATTTAGTTTTTTTTTCTTAAGCTAGTTTTCGTAGTTTTAATTTTTCAAAGCCCGCCAATATGCTCCGAATCTATGGCCGGTCGGTTTTTGTTTAGTTTTGAGGTTATAATGTCAAATGTCAAAACAAGTTTGAGCTTTACTTGTACATAATTTAATATTCTATGTATGGTAAACCATATCTAATAAAATTATTAACATTTTTAGAAACTTTAACTCGAAGAATAATAATAGTATTGACTATTGAGCATTATTATTATCATAATATCCGTATTGGTAATTGGTTTGCTCATGGATACTCTAATTTTTTTCATCAGTAATAATAGTTTTTTTTTATGTTAACAACAATTATAGAGCTTAAAGTCACCCACATTAAGTTTGAACTTGATTATGAATATATAATTATAGAATAATCACTCAAATTAAGTTAAAATTTCACCAAAGTTAAAAAAATACATATTTAAAATACAACAAAAAAACGAAAAAAATGTCCATATTAATCCAAAAACAGAATACACACGTGACGTCAGATGTTCCAATACAATGGAACCACTATAACCAGGTGTTTTGATGAGATGATTTTTTATTCACTTTTAAATAACGATTTATAAATTCTAATTGTAACTATACATAATACAAGTTATATTTTCAGAATCGGCGTTTGCTGATCTATATGAATATATATTTTTAAAGCCATTATATTTTTCACTGGAGTTCCTTAGTGGGTATGTAGGTTCTTTTTGTATGAATGTTACCCAATTGTCATTTTTAAAATCTGTTCTTCAGTCCTAAATTCTAAGCAAAAACATTAATATTTAAAATAAATACCAACTCTTCTTTTAGCCACAACCTTCTAATAAATGTAATATCGATAACAAATAAGAATTAAATAATTACTGCAATATCATGCAATGTGCAGTGTTTTAAGTCTGTATCTTTTGATCGAATGTAAACAACACGTTTTGACAGTTTGGTAGTACAGTTTGCGTTTACGTTGAGGCAAATCCGTAACGCAAACGCAAGAGACGTTGCGTTTATGATAACTGTCAAAATGTGTTTAAAGCAGATTTAACTTGCGTTAGCTGACTCAAAAGATACAGCCCCAGTGCGTACAAAATCATATCTTCCAGGTAAGTATGTTTTTGTATCTGTTTGTACATAATAAGATAAACCCTAGCTAGTAATGTGTACAGCGCCCTTGCGGTGATTTTTCACAAAAAACGGCGCCATACAAATCATCCAATTGTTATTATTATTGTTATAAGGGTTTCAACTGTCATCCGACTAGCGATGGGTCATGGACTCATTTTGTTCGGGGGCCACGGTACCAGCTCAATATTTTCGTACTACTCAATTGAACGACGGTTCATTTAAGAGCCGACTCCCAGTTCATGAGCTCATACCCATGTTCATACGACTCCTAGCTTCCAGCGTATAGGTGTAGGTACAAAACGTTCAGGTGCCGTTCACGTACTGTCCAGTGCCTACACTCGTGTAAATGCGATAATTATTATTATATCTACACAGGAATGTGTGCACCCCAGACGATATAGGGTATTCTTTAAGATGCGTCAATCGGTCGCATAATTTAGTCTCATAGAAGCTAGACACGTATAAGACGATTTTATATAAACAAATTAGAACAAAGGATCTTATTTAAAGATGTATCATCGTAGAAATACGTAGGAGTACTATCGAACATCTGAGACATGTTTATCTTTTTAGATAAATAAACAATCTTTGGTAAGTCCCTCCAAGGCTTGTTAAAAAGAGTCACAGTTCAATTGAACCGCGGTACGGTTTACCGGGAGTCGTACGATCACGGCCATCAAAATGTACCGGCACAAATGAACGGCTCGTTCATGAACGACTCATCGCTGCATTCGACTATGTCATACTACTCAATTTAGGGTATGTTTTGGTGGGGATGGGAATGTTGTAAGGTTTGGAAGTTCTAAATTATACATACTTATTTTTAAATATGTTAATTTTGTATTTGTACATTTATTTAAAAATCGCGCCCCCGTTTTTGTTATATTTAGTTACGCCATTGCTGTGACTAGAAAATTACTTAGTAGTTCGATACTTGCTAGAAATCTGATTCACGGTACATGGTCTACATATCAAAGTTAAGATTATTATGCAGCTACGTATTATTTACTTTAACCAAGTAAATCAGGTACATGCTTGGAATAATAAACCGCTTGAGACTAAATATATTTATTTATTTCATTCTAATTTTGTGTAAGAAAAATACAATTTTAATTTTATAAACTAGAATACTATTAACTGGTCGGTAAGTACCTGACTATTGAGATTTGGGGCGCTATTCCCGTTCTTTTTAAGGAAGATTCCTTAGGGTTAAAGACTTCTTGATTAACTGCGGTTCCGATTCTCTCGGATGACAGCTGTCAGCTGAATTCAGTGAGCGACATTCATCAAAAATATCAATATTTGCGATGTTTTAACAAGAGAAAAACTCAATATTAATATGTTAACAATTACGTTATTATTTACTTTAAACATAATTAGCTAGTAAACAATATTAAACATTATATAGATGTTGACATTTTTGACAATTCACGTCAAGCGTAGGATTGAAGAGAGTCGGTACGACCGGCTGAATCCAATGAATTCGATTCCGAATTTAATTTTTTACCTAAATTCCGGTTAATTTGAATTTTAAATTTGTTAACATTATCTTGTTCAATGATTAAAAATATATATATATATATTTAAATAAAAAAAGAAGAATGTCCCGGGCGGGCGGTGTGTGTTTGTTTTGTATATAAATCTACAGTTTTATTTCCTACCTTGACGAAATTTTGAGCACTTGATCAACAAAAGAAGAGGAAGGTCCCTTTCTACATTAGTTTTCGAAAAACTATCCCCCTTTCCCACACTTAAAGTCAAACGTCAAGACGTTCAAAATAAGAGGAAATTTACTGGGTAGGGGGGGGGGTAGGGGTTGGGAGTTGGAGTAGGAATAGGAATAGGGATAGGAGTTGAGGTAGGGTTAGGGATTATAAAACCTTACTCCGAGTTATTGATAACGCCGGGTGCTTCAGCTGGTATTTAATATTTAATATTTAATGTTTTGATAATTTGTTTCATAGTAGGTATTGCCGCTCCTGATACGAAGGTGACCGTGACGTATCTCGCGATGGTCGTATAACATGCGAGTACCCAATACACAATGAGGAAAATTAACGTGGGAACATTATTTTTATCAAAATACATGACTAGGACCCACTTGAAACACGCGACAACTGGTTTCGGAAGTGAAAAAAATGAATATTCAGTAAATATTCTGGCGTCGATAAATTTCATATTTACAATGTTTTCAGTTTGCTACGTGATTTCAATAATAAACTATTGAGTTTTGAAATATCATTTATAAAAAAATAAGCCTAGAAGCCGCCATCATAGACGTCAGGTGGGAATGCTGCTTTTGTTCTACCGGCATTTTAATGGAAGATGCTCTGAGGAACTAGTGTTATTGATCCCTTTGGCACCAATTCGGCCAACATTTTTACACGATTGACTTTTGTCACATGAGAACGGGTCGCTTCTACGACTCGTTCGTATGTTCAATAGCTCGGCTGTGGAATGATCTGCCGGCCTCTGTGTTTCCTTCCTTCTACAACATGGGTCTCTTCTTATCCTCTAAAAGACCTTCCACACAGCACCCCCAAAGATGACATAGGCCCTGAGGGAAATTATTTTTTTCAGGGCTTTCTGTTCCTGTGTGGAGTTACTATAAAAATAAAAATAAATCACGCCTTCCGTGGTCGAGGGGTAAGGCTCTCGACTCTTGATCCGGAGGTCGCGGGTTAAAATCCCGCCGTGCTTAAGAAAATAAAAATTTAATTATTTTAGCTATTAAATTAACGAAATTGCGATGTGTTTGTAAAGTACCCCTGCCAAAAGTTCGAAATGTCAAATAAAACTTTTTTAAATTCAAAAAATTATAATCAATTACAAATATTTGTAATGCACCTATAATTTTTAATAATACTATGTTAATTAAACCACAATTGTCATTGACATGGAATTCGAGTCACAGTTAAGCAATGCCTTAAGGACAATGCTTTTTCGGAAATCGGGCCCCAGGTCCCATACATTTTCGGTCGTTCTCCTTTGGATTGTTTGTATCGATTTATTGGCGAAGAATTATCACTCGTCACAAAATAGTAAAGTAATCTCGTCTATGCAATGTGCTATTAAAATGATACGGGATTAAGAGCGGGTCGACGAGATCAAAACTAGTTCTTGAAAAATACGTCACTGCAGCACACACACACGGAACAAGTAGGAGAGACAATTTAATCTTACGCATGCAATCATTATCTTATGGAGCAGGAAATCTGTTTGTTAAAACTCGTGAACGATGAATTCTAGCGTCTTGAAATTTGCACAATTGGAAGTGTTTTCAGCCCCCAATGTCGTTTCTACGTGAAACTATGGACATATTAAATATTGAATTTTTTTGTTGCTATTAGTTAAGTTAGAAGTCTCATCTTATCTTCTTCCCTTTATCTATTCGGGTCGGGGACGCATCGCTTCGACAAGACGACTCCAGGCGTCCCTGTTCTGTGCTACTTCAGCGGGCTCTGTCTATAGTAGGCCTAGCCTCTCCTCACTCAGCCTCTGGAGATGCTTTCCCCTACTTTGCCTGGGGCGGCCCACTGGACGTCGGTCGAAGTTTGATGGACATTACGAAAATGGCTCTGTGACTGTAAATAATATTCTTAAATAAATAAACAGCAAAATAACATTCGTGAAATGAAAATTTGTGTGGCGATTATGGGTACGCCCCGTCGTACTGTGGTACCAATGACCGATCAACCTGTATTTTATTAATTTATCGAAGAAAGCAATCACTTTGTGGCTTGATATTATAATTTAAATTAAAGAAAACTTTTGTTTTGAACTACTTTATTTTATTTATATTAATGCACTATCGACCGGTTTTGGTTGAACTCAACTTTAGTTTATATGTGTACGTTCCTGATGAAGGTTGAGTTCAACCGAAACCGGTCGATATTGCATTAATATCCATTGAAAAAGTTCAACATAAATTTCTAAGATATGTTAACCATAAACTCGGATTACATTTACTTAATGAAACTACTAAAATTATAAAAACTCTCAAATATAAGACTTTGTTGGTGTAGACGGCTGGACAAAGGTCCGATAATAAAAATAATAGAGCAGGCATAAAATACAGGGTGTAATAACAAGTTCTCGACTTAAAACTTAAAACTAGTGATTCCCGATCTTATTTACATTTTTTTACACTTGAAAATATTTATAAAACAGTACAGCGCCTTTGAGGTGATTTTTCACAAAAACGGCGCTATACAAATCATCCAATTACTATTATTATTTATGTATTAGACAGTTTGGGCAAAACAACTTAGATCACAAAACCGGGACACTGAATCAAATTGGTCTCTTCTGAGTCAAAAATTTCACATAAATTTTTTATTCCAAAGATACTCAGGAATCACTAGTTACGCTCCACTAGTTTTACGTGGACAAAGGAACATGCGACGACGATGCGATGCTACGTGGCGCGAAAATTTCAAGTGTTTGGAATGTCTTGGAAGGGCCTGGCCCTACGTGACAAATAACAAGCGACGAATGGAGCGGTGCAGCCCGGGACGACACGGGAGTAGTGGATCCAACCGCGTTTGCTATTTTTCAACATGGCTGAAGTAGAAAATTTTATCTGTGTCAATAATATTATTATCCTTTTTTTAACATATGAAAAATAATGCTATACTCACTGGGATTGGCCGTGCTGAAGATTTAATTTACATAATATGAAATTAAATTAATGTGATTGCTGAAAAAAAAAAGAATTGTGAGGTGAGGTGTTTTAGATGCAGTTACCCAACTGGTTGGTTTCGGTGTTAGTCTGTGTTTGGTGTTAATATATTTTCTATTTCAGATCTCCCTATGTAACGTATCCACCCTTTTCTTTGATTTTTTAAATTTATTATGTACTATACAAGAATGGCCTGTACTGTGGGACAAATCGTCTATTAAAGCATCGCTTTGCTATAAATCGCTGTCGCGATCGCGTTCGTGCAACTTGAAGTTTGTCGGGCACGTGCTGTTACACCTGTATAGATTATATTGTCACGGATGCGGAAAAATCAGATCATAACAGGTTATATCTGTCTCTATAATCTCACTTCTGACTGATGTAATTTATTGGTTAGAGCGAGATAACCGTTTACCATCTGGGCCTGGACTGACGCGCCTCCAAAGGTATTAGTCCTTCCGCTAAGAACTCCGTTGTAGTCTCCTTTTCTGTTCCATGCGTCTTCTACGAGATAGAGTGAGAGGTCACAACGGAGCTGTCAGCGGCATACCTTTGGCAGGTAAGTTAGGTAGTCCACACCTGTGCGGGTATACCAACGCATCATACGTCGTATTGCATAGCGAAATGTGTAACGCATAATTATAAGAACGGGAATGCTGAAGAGGAAAAGTTCAAGGGACTGTTTTGCCCTGAGGCGGTAGCTGCAGTAACTCGAAACGTGCGCTAAATGAAAACACGAATCATGAAGGGTTCAATTATGTATTACTCAATCTCGGCTGCCATTTTTTTAACATTCTTTCCAGAGAGATAATATCCTTGGTTCTAAGGCCAAAATTAAAGTTATGCTTTTCTTGCGCATGTTATAGTATTACATCTAAACGAATTCATATGAATTTTTACTGTTTCACGGTCAGAGGTCATGTTAGTATCGCTCTTTAATTATTTTTATGTGACAACTCACGAGAGCGCCCCTGTCTGTATGGCGCATAACCGGGCGAACTATTTAGCGACCGAGTGCCTAGGAGGGGACTGTAGGAAGGGATTTTTTAATGCAGGTCTTGAGGTCCGGAATAAACGTAGAAGGAAAGATAGATGCCAGTAACTCGTTCGACATACGAGCCGACTTACATAAAAACTGTGAACGGGTGTTCTCCTCGCGTACGTCGAGTTTGACCCACGCGCACCGGCGCGGAGGAGATCAGCGCTGCTAGCTCCTTCGAGCAGACTCCATTAAAATATCTGTAGAACATATTCAGCATACCTACATCGCGTCTGTGCATTAGGAATCAGACGAACCGTCTTCCTTTGCATAGAATTAAGCAGGTTTATCAAATATTTATTCCTTCAAAAATCACGACAGTCATAATAAATTTAAAAATCAAATAAAACACTGGATGCGTTACGTAGTGATACCTAAAATAGGAATTATATTAACATCAAATGCAGACTAACACCGAAACCACTCAACTGCACTTAAAACACCTCACCTTACAATTTTTATTATTTTTTTCATCAAGCACATCAATTTAAAATAATGTAATTTCATATTTTGTAAATGAATTCCTCAGTACGGGAAATACCAGTGAGGATATCATTATTTGTTATTTTATTATTATTATTTGGGAGCTCCAGTCCAGAGGTGAAAGTTTACCCAATGGTGCAAGGTCACCATTCTACCGGGCATCACACATTTTTAACACACGCTATTCATAATTTGACATTTTTACCTACTCACCTCGTACGACCAGTCTATTAAATTTCTTCTTTATGTATTGTACACTATTTTTCTTGTTCTTTTATTAATATAAAATCACACACATACATTTCGACTAGATCGACCTCCCCCTACCCCCTTCCTTTCCAGACTCCATAACATATTAATTGACAAAAAATTTATATTTCTTATAATTATCTTTTTAATTTTATTGTGATTTCTTCGAAAATCACTAGATTTACTCATATATAATACAAGTGGAAATGGTCAAATTTATATCACTTATTTATTATACTAAATTTTTTATGTAAACTGTTAGTCTCCCAAATAAAAAAAATATAAAAAAATGAGGAAGAGGAAGGTTTGGGAGTACCTACCTGGCTATTCAGATCCACTCACCAAATACGGCTAAAGCCACTTTAAGCAACATTTCGATTCTGAATGGTGAATTTTCGATGCATGAAATTATGTTTCATATTATTTTTACATTCTCATGACAATCGTCTTTGAGTTATATGTTTTTCACAGGAAACCTTGAGGGGACCTTACTGAATAAAATATATTTAATATGTTAATAACTATTTGCTGCACCCTCTTTGGGCTGCATCCCCGAGTTTCGTCGCCGGCTCGTAAAGCTGAGTGATACGTAATTCAATCCTATCAATATTACTCAATAATATGTATATTTTATAGTACTCAATTTTAAACGCATTTTTCCCCCATTAAACGCACCAGTACTATCAAACACATATACATAATTGTTTACTCTATAATATTTGTTTTTCTCATCTCTTCATAAGTACTTAACTATTATACTATCCTCAAATTATCTGGTACACGTAAACGATTTTTTTTTTTTTTTTTTTATATGAATACCGCACAAGAGTCCCAAACTGCTCCCAACCGTCTGGAGCCAGTGAGACTATGGCATTCCCAATTGAGGAATGTTGTGAGGCTTAAGGTATTGCGAGAGGAAGGAGAAGGGGAGAGGAAGGTGGGGAAAAGGGGAAATACCTGGCTATTCAGATCTGGTCACCAAACACGACTAAAAGCCATTTCAAGCAACGTTTCAATTCTGAATGGTGGTCTTTCACCAGGGCGATACTGAGAGTATCTTCCACTCTGAACGTGCGCAAATATACCATATATTATTTTTAAATGAATTAATTGTGAAACAACACAAATTAATTAAATAAAAATTTCTTGTGCACGCCGGGATTTGAACCCGCGACCTTCGGATTCGTAGTCGAGAGCCTTACCCCTCGACCATGGAGGCCGTATTACTCTATAGTTTGGACTTAACTTATATAACGTGCTACAATACCGCTTCTAGCGGCCCGGGCTATAGGCTGTGTTGCTGTTGTAATAAATATTTTATTTTTAAACAATTAGGACAGTGCGCGACCAGCGGGCTTTAAATGTTAACACAATTCTAACAGCCTCTTTTAAAATAATATATATATGCAAGAGCAAAAAAGGAATAAAATCATATGTAGGTTACCTAAGTTATTTGTTTTCGATTTCTGTAATTTATTAAGAATATATTTTACAGAAAATCTATTAAAATGTATGGAAAAACTCAATTCGTACAACTCGTTCCGCTAGAGGACGCTCATGTAGCATGTAGCATGTAGCCATCAAATGTCAAGAGCTGGAGGTATTGTCATTTAAGAGTACTTGTTAATACATTGTTATTTTTTTTTGTACAGTTATCTTTAAATTCCTTTTCAAATTACTTTTTTATTGTTTTTTTTTTAAATATTAAATGATGTAAAGTGCACTACACATATGTTATTATGTTAACAAAATAGATTATTTTGTTTGACTTTACCACGAAACGAATTTGACCACTTGCTGCAACATGGGCCAAGCTACCGTGGCAACAATAAAAATGTTTTATTTTTATTTTTTTATATGAATACCGCACAAGAGTCTGCACTGCTGCTCAACTGCCGAACTGCTCCCAACCGTCTGGAGCCAGTGAGACTATGGCATTCCCGATTGGGGAACGTTGTGAGGCTGAAGGTATTGCGGAGGGGAAGGAGAAGGGGAAGAGGAAGATGGGAAATACATGACTATTCAGATCTGGTCACCAAACACGGCTAAAAGCCATTTCAAGCAACGTTTCAATTCTGAATGGTTGTCTTTCACCAGGGCGATACCGAGAGTATCTTCCAATTTGGAACGTGCGCAAATATACTATATATTATTTAAAAATGAATTCATTGTGAAACAACACAAATTAATTAAATAAAATTTATTTGCGTACACCGGGATTTGAATCCGCGACCTTCGGATTCGTAGTCGAGAGCCGTACCCTTCGACCATGTAGGTCGTCAATGTAAATAAAATAGATAGATAAATAAAAATGTTTAAATTAAATAAATGTCTGTTATAGAAAAAAGAATAATGTTTAGTAATCGTCCCTTACAAAATGAATATATAATTTCTTCAAGTTTCATTCATAGCCTACACATGTTTATGAATACACATACACATACACACGGTAAATCAAAGCCACTCAAAGGATGTCATTATCATTTGTTTAGCGCTACATAATAAGTCGTTAAATTTGACAGCTAAAAATGGCAATGTTTATTTTAAGTAAATTCGGTGAAATTTTTAACCAAATATGTTTTATCTTTGCGACAATGCAGACGGGAATACCTAAAATACGAAAAAAACAGGTTTGTACGCACCCTGAAATTTAGAATTTTGTGCCTATGACCTTGTTTTATCTACACGCAAGTTATTGACAAAATACCACTCAAAGTAAAAACCAATCAAACAGATCTAGAATATCTAAAGAATTTCGTTTCATTCTCCTAAATAACTATTAAGAACTTCCAAATTTGATATAACATGATATTGACTATCTACTTATTAATTAATTTTATTTTCCTTATTTATCATGTGAATTTTGAATGACCGTCTTTATTTCATTTTTAAAATATTAACTCCGCACAGGAGGCACTTAAATAAATAATTACTCTCGGGGCCTGAATCGTCCTTGGGAATGATGTGTGGAAGTTCTTTTTGAGGAAATGGTGGAGTGTCTTGAAGAGGCCCATGTTGTAGGAGGGGAAAAACACAGAGGCTGGCAAATCACCGGCAACGCGTCGTAAAAGCGACCCGTTTTCACATTTCAACGTTAAACCGTTCAATTCACGTTCAACGTTCAATTCACGTTTCAACCGTGTCGGTACAATTGTTAGGCTCGCGTTTGGCGTGTTTTCCAGCTGTGTGTGCACCGATGTCTGCCACGCAAATTTTTTGTATTTTTTTATGTGAATACAAAACAACAATACCACACAAATGCCCGAAGCCAGTGGGACCATGGCACCTATTTTTTGTTGTTATTTTTTTCCTAATTTTAATTGTTGTTTAATATAGACTTATTTAATTCCTTTGTTTTTAAATAATATGTGTATTCTTATTATTATTTAAACACCCCTAAAGTCATTTCAAGTAATGTTTCGATTCTGAATTACGGTTTTTTACCAGAGCGATTGTAGAACTTATTTATATTAGTATCATTAGTACGTATTTGTTAATATTTTAAAAATAATAATAACTACGCACAGGAGAGGGGGGGAAATAAATATTCCCTTACAATAAATTGTGTATGAATTTCGCTAATAAACAGTGTTAATCTCAAGTGACCTGCCAGGTAAGTATGGTACTGTATATCTGCATGTACATAATTTATATAACATGTATATTTTAACACGGTATCACGGTAAATGCATTGTACATATATTGTACATTGTACATGGTATTGCAGATCGACGAACTGGTGGATGCAATCTGTTATATATAGTTAGTAATAAAACAGAGCTTTCGAAAAAAAAAATTACAGCTCCCTTTAAGTGATTTTTCACAACAACAAAAAACGGCGCTATATAAATCATCCAAGTATTATTATTATTATTATTATGTTCCATATAACATTAAAAAAACACAGTGGCCACAACTCAAAAATGACCCTAAACATCACTTTGCAGGATGTTAACTCAAGCAATGCTACAAGTGATTTATTTGTAAATTATATACGGGTAGTTAGGAAAATGTATAAGTTTTCAAAAAACATAGATCCTCAAACTATAATCTTTAAATTCTATAAAATACATACCAAAATATTTGAAAGTGGGTGCAGTTTGAAAACCAGTGAAAGCAATTTTAAACGTTTTACCTGTAATTTCACTACGTATTTCATGTAGAATTTGATGGTGAAAGTAATGCCTTCTGACGACTATTACTATCTCTAAAGAAAGAAACATTCATTTGAAAATGTTATTTCATTCCAAACATTTGTTTTTCAAATTACATTTAAATAATAAAGTTCTTAAGTAGGTACCTACTTGTGTTTTCCATTTTGAAAATATTCTACCCAACCAAACCTTCTTTTGAATATGTAATGTGTGGCTAACCAGAGTGGTATATCTATGGGCTAACCTCAATACAACATTGTGGGCTCAATGTTTTTCATACTGATTTTAAAACGCTATGGCAACAGTTTTATATATTGGATTTCAGTCAAATTACTTAAACCTTCCCGGTACTAATAAGAACGAGCTGTGATATTTTTGTTTTCTTTTGTTTCTTATAAGTTGCATCACAAGTGATTTACAAAATATTAATTAAAGGGTATTATTATTGGTCGTGTATACCTTATTAGAAAAGAGGAGTTCTTGTGTCTGATAAGGGAGCCACGATTCTTAATTTGGTAGGTACATAATATTTAATTTGCTTCTATTTATAAAATGTTTTGTATGAAATATTTACGTATGTAAGTTTTTCTTTAAGAGTTTAATTTTATTTATTTGTTCCGATTGGTCATTAATACAACGCATTTCAATGGGGAGGTTATTGTAATTTTTTATAGGTTGATACATTTTTTATATAGATTATATTAAGTTGATTTGTTTGTAATGTCATTGGTTAAATAAGTATTTGTATGCGGGTTTAGGACTTCCGCCTGTGATAATATGACAATAATTAATAAATTATATAAATACCTTCAATAAAGACTTTATTATTTGTTACAAATGCGCGTCCGTTTGTCTAAAAATTATGTCAAAATCACTGAAGATACAAACCGATAGAAGTGTCTCGTGGGCGTGTCTGTGTGCCTGAAGTAAGCAAAATTTTTTCCCTACTTCTGGAGAATTCTTTCTTGAGAAATATTCAATTTTATCGGCATGTCTTGGGTTACGAGCCGGCCCACACGACTGGTTTGCCCAGTACCTGAAGCCACCGCATCGAAAGGCTCGGCCTTCCTACCGTCCTTTCCTAATGTTTCTTAAAAACGGTGGGCAAGGTTGAACAGGGATGTGTGTTGGGCCACCCTAAGGACGTGCACCCAAATATGGCGCTGAACGTCACTTTGCCGGTTCTCAGCGCAAACAATGAAACATATACTTTATCTGTACATTCTATATACTCGTAGGTAGTTTTAAAAAAATATATATATGAATACCGCACAAGAGTCCCAAACTGCTCCCAACCGTCTGGAGCCATTTAGACTGGCATTCTCAATTGGGGAATGTTGTGAGGCTGAAGGTATTGGGGAGGGGAAGGAGAAGGGGAGGAGGAAGGTGGGGAAAAGGGGAAATACCTGTCTATTCAGATCTGGTCACCAAACACGGCTAAAAGCCATTTCAAGCAACGTTTCAATTCTGAATGGTGGTCTTTCACCAGGGCGATACTGAGAGTATCTTCCACTCTGGAACGTGCGCAAATATACTATATATTATTTTTAAATGAATTAATTGTGAAACCACATAAATTAATTAAATAAAATTTACTTGCGCACCCCGGGATTTGAACCCCGACCTTCGGATTCGTAGTCGACAGCCTTACCCCTCGACCATGGAGGCCGTTAGGAAAATGTCTAATGTTTCCAATGACGAAAATCCACAAATTGTAATCTTTTAAATTCTCTGAAATACATTCCAAAATGTCTGAAAATATGTGCAATATGTGAGCGGTTTACCTAAAATTCCAGTACGTATTTCATATAGAACATAAAATTTTTGTCATTGGAAACCTTATACATTTTCCCAACTACCAGTCTAGAATTTATAGATAAATCGATCGTAGTAATTCTTGCGTTAGCAAACTACAAAGCATGTATTTTTGAGTGCCCTCTCTTAAACAGTCGAAAAGTCTGATATAAAAATAAAATTGTTGACATCAATTTTTTATCGCACTTCTAGGGTTTATCTCTTCAGTGACCCATTATGATTCACGCAATTTAAAATATCGCTATTTAATATTCAATTATGATATTAACTATTGGGTCGAAAAAATGTTTACACCGGCCATCGGATCGACATCTCTAAATCGCCGCAATTTATTTTTCGCAGTGACGTCACGATCTATCGGTATAAGGAAAATAACGTGGAATTTCGCGCGGTCCTGTGCTATTTTTATATTATTCTCCATTATTAGGTACCTACTTATGGTACGTATAACAATTTCGGAGCCGTTTTGGAAAATCCGAATTTTCGGATTTCGTATAACTCAAAAATCAAGATATCTGATTCAAAACTTTCAATTTCAATGACCAAAAATAATAAAATATTTAAAAAAAACTAAATAAAACCGAACGGCCATAGATTTGGAGCGTTTTGGCGGACTTTGAAAAATTGAAACTATGAAAACTAATTTTAGAAAAAAAACTAAATATACTGGTATTTAAGTTAGAACGTCATTATTGATAATTTTTTTTTAATTCGCCTGGAGTTCCTTATTGGGGTCATATGGTGCATTATCGTATTCGTATACATATCGTCGTAGGAAAGCAATATTGATGTAACAGCCAAAACCATGTACACAGGATTTTGAGGCTTATATAATAACAGAACAATATAACACATTTGAATAAATCAATTAAGAAAATATTGATACAAGCCATAAGTACGGGAAACACCGATTTATTCTAATCCATAATACGGTACCCGAGGTCTGTCTACCTGAGAGTAATTTACAAACGCCCGGCTTTAAATCCCGGGAATTTTGCAGTCGCCAGAAGAAGGCAGTTAAGGGAATTAAAATACACCGAGCCACAGTTCGGAGTTCACGAAGGAACCCGAAGAAGAGTTTGGATGTGATTAAAAAGGGGGACTTTGGCCGAAGCAAAGTCAGTAGTGGACAGAGACGAGTCAGTAGAGACCGTCCGGCCAGTGGTCGTAGTCGAGACTCCCGTCTCCTACAAAGCAAGCAGGCCACTTGCATCCCCAGCCTGAGACGCTGCAGGAAAACTCGGCAGGAACCGCCGAACCCCAACGCCCACCGTTCGAGTGCAGTCGAGTGCCCTTCGCCTCCTGCCCTCCAGCGCCGTGATCCCATCAAGGAACATATCCACCACCGCAGGAATCACCACCGGACAGCAGTCGAGCGCCTCTGGCATCCTGCTGATCATCCTCTTGAACCGTCTGAAACCGGTCGTCAAGCGAAAGCCGAAACGCGCGTCCGCCCGGCACCAAAACCTCCCCCTACCGGAAGTACCACCTGCTCTCTGAGGCTTCCAACACCAACATCGAGACGACTGGTAATCTTCCCACTGGACCGTGTGCAGATTACCCGTAAAAACAGTTCGTGTAATTAAGTGACACCCACAATACCTACCAGTTAAGAATGTATTTTACATTGTGAATTAATAAAATACTTGACACTCAACGAAGTTACCTGTTTTCTACTGAACCCCAATGACCCCATCATGTCAATATTATCAGTTAAATACGGGAAACACATTATAAATGTGAATACCTCACAGAATTGAGAATAAATTATTTTCTAACTAAATCGGTTTTACCGATAATAATCATTATTTTTAAAAACCCGTCCAAATTAGTATGGGGTGGGTATTCACACCCAATCATTTAAATAAGCCACAATGTGGATTAACCGCAGTTTGAAGATGGCCTTGAACGCCGAAACAGCTGTCACAATAATAAAAACTAAAAATACTCGCAGAACTTAATAATAACACTATTAAATTTGATTTACATTACATTAAAAAGAAAAAAAAAACAGGTCTTATTTTTCACTGTAGAGTCACGGGACCCAGATTGATCGACATTGAAAAAAACAATCTGTGGAATGGTGAGTACTTAGCATTTTCGTGGGTAGTGGTGATAACAGCAGTATTGCTTTCCTGTGACGAATTGTACAAGTAGCGTGCAGTCCATAATGGCTGGCAAATATTCGATCGAACTGTATTTTTTCCATGAATTAGGTAAGAAACTTGTTCGCTCATTTATTCAGTTGGCCATGGTAATAACAATCAGTGGAAGATGATAATAAATTGTAGTTTCTTAGAACATGCAACTGTCTAGTTGGAAACTAATGTTGACTGGGTCATAATGTATTCACACCTGTATCGCAGATTATCCTCGACGCATGTACTCGTATACTTAATCCATGTTTACATTTGCCTTACGCTCTCTATAATAATAATAATACTTGGATGATTTGTATAGCGCCGTTTTTGTGAAAAATCACCTCAAGCGCGCAATATATATAATGTATATAAAGAAGACTGTCTGTGGGTGGGTTTGTTTTTATACAAGTCTACACATTTATTCCGAGCTTAATGAAATTTTGCACATTTAATCTTCAAAATATGAGGAAGGTCACTGTCTATATGAGATTTCTAAAAAACACCCTTATCCCAGTGGTGTGGGTGGTGGAGTGACATTTCTCTCCGTTACCGCCGATATTAAGAGGAACGGTTGCGCGGCCTGTTTTACACAAAACTTAATTTTCGATGTCAAAATACTCGCCTAAACCTAATGATATATTTTTTATATCTAGTACCCATGAGAAGTATTGTATTTATCTTTGTTTTACATTATAGGCCATTAAAATAATTGATTTTTCGCGATTTTAGAGGCATCTTTAACAATTAGTTGGGGGCTAACGGTGATTTAAAAAAAAAGTTTTACTCCGTCTACTCTGAAAATATAATGAAATATAAAATTTAAAAATATATTAAAATAAGCATTATGGTGGACTTTAAATTAAATTAAAAACGACTAATTTACGTTGGAAACCAAATTGGCCGTACATAATTTAAAATATCGATCCGAAAGAACCCCCCTTTTTAATTGTTTTGTTTTTGTATTTTTATTTACGTAATCATATTTACATAGCAAATATGATATATATTTTTTAAATACGATAAACCCGCAAATAATTTTCTAAGTTGCCTCTAAAATTATGAAAAGTAATTTTTTTTCGTGGTATATACTTCATAATTTAAAACAAAAATAAATAAATTACTCGTCATACGTACTAGATATTTACTAAACCTTTAATTAAACTATATTTATATATACGAGGTGTGTTCAAAAGAAAAGGTGAATTTTGAATTTTCGCTGGCTGTGTACATTCGATTATCGATTTTTTTTGTTATGTTGGTACACATATGTTTATCATATATATATATATATATTTTTTTTACATGAATACCGCACAAGAGTCCCAACTGCTCCCAACCGTCTGGAGCCAGTGAGACTATGGCATTCCCAATTAGGGGAATGTTGTGAGGCTGGAGGTATTGGGGAGGGGAAGGAGAAGGAGAAGGGGAAGAGAGAGGTGGGGAAATACCTGGCTATTCAGATCTGGTCACCAAACACGGCTAAAAGCCATTTCAAGCAACGTTTCAATTCCGAATGGTGGTCTTTCACCAGGGCGATACTGAGTATCTTCCACTCTGGAACGTGCGCAAATATACTATATATTATTTTTAAATGAATTAATTGTGAAACAACACAAATTAATTAAATAAAATTTACTTGCGCACGCCGGGATTTGAACCCGCGACCTTCGGATTCGTAATCGAGAGCCTTACCCCTCGACCGTGGAGGCCGTCAAATGTCAGCATTATCAGCCATTTTGGATTAGTGGTTTGTTTTTGAAAGGCCATGCATTGGACGCGTTCATTTCATCAAGACATTGCGTTGCAAATAACTTATTTTATTTAAATATTCTAATCGGGATAGTTCCGATAAAATTTTTGGAGATCCGGATTCCGATTTCATTGCAAAAAATTAAAAAAATCTGGATTTTTCGAAATCCGGAATGTAATCTCTAACTTATGGTACCTACGCAAGTTTGATAAGTCTCCTGAATATAGTATAAGATACTAGCTACTTCGATAAATAATTAAACCACAAAGTGACTGCTATCCACGAAAAAAAAATTAATTCATCGAAGAAAGCAATCTCATTGTGGCTTAACATAGCGAAGTTTTTTGACAGGATTTTGTCAATTAGATTATGGTCATATCCGTTGTTAATTTACTTTATATGTGCACGTTCCTGATGAAGGTTGAGTTCAACCGACACCGGTCGATAATGCGTAAATAAAGTAATGGCTTAAAACAAAAACAAAAAATTAGCATTTAAATTATTAATTCGTAGAATTTTCAAATTTATATGAATATTGAGCGGAAAACATCAAAAATATGCATTAAAAAATGCATGATTTTAGAAAAAAATGCAAGAAATGTGCAAAATGTTGGAATTTATATTGTATTTTATTTAATGATTTTTTGTTTCGAATTGTGCTTTGAAATGAGTTTTGGCGAAGGTAATTAGTAATTACAATAAAGATAAACATTCATAACATTTTTAGAAGTTGTATATTGATATTAAAATAATGCACAGTAAACAGAACAGTAAAAAAACAATAACGGGCCGTTAACCGCCCGTCGTTTAGGTTATTATTCAAAAAGTAAGTAAAAAACATGTTTTTTTTCTCATTAGATTTCACAATAACAATACTTGTGACTAGTAACGTAACTTGTATGGGAGAGACGAAAGTACCCGAACACATCCGTTACCTTCGGCTGACCTCAAAATACTAAACGAGATGACGCAGGAACAAACTTGACGTATACAAATGTTTTGTGGGTTTTGGTTATACCTTTTTTGTAACTGAACGTACGGGATACGGCTTGTTACGTTCGGGGGTTTATATTATGGGGGGGCCGTATCACGTACGTTCGTATGGGTAGGGCGGTTTAAACCTTAAATTTAATTATTCCCTACAATTTATAAAAACCGTCAACAACTAAGAATTTGTCAACGTTCAAGGAGGAAATTATGCCTTTTCTCAGTAAATATTTGTTCGACCCAGGTTCTTCCTATCCTCTAAAAGATCCTCCACACAGCATCCTCAAATAATTATTTTCATATTATATCTCCTGTGTGGAGTAACTGTAAAAAAGAACAGTCTCAATTCTGTTTAATGGTTTTTCATCAGGGTGAATACTGAAAAGTATCCACTACTGTTCAATGGTTTTTCATCAGGGTGGTACTGAAGAGTATCAACTACTGTTTAATGGTTTTTCATCAGGGTGAATACTGAAGAGTATCCACTACTGTTTAATGGTTTTTCACCAGGGTGATACTGAAGAGTATCCACTACTGTTTAATGGTTTTTCACCAAGGTGATACTGAAGAGTATCCACTACTGTTTAATGGTTTTTCACCAGGGTGATACTGAAGAGTATCCACTACTGTTTAATGGTTTTTCATCAGGGTGATACTGAAGAGTATCCACTACTGTTTAATGGTTTTTCACCAAGGTGATACTGAAGAGTATCCACTACTGTTTAGTGAATATGTTATGCATTATTTTACATAAATTCATAAAACTAAATACTATTTATCACACGACTTCAACATTTAATTAGGGATATGAGTCACATGTACGATATCGTTTTTATCGTCTCTCCCTATAGTTTATTCAGTCATAACAACGCTTTCGTTTAGTTTTTTTTAATCATTGATTGGGTCAACATTGTTATTGAAAAAAAATACCCTTTGCATATTATTATCAGCTTTTTGAATATCGTAGTATGTATGTAAAGGCATACCGCTGAAATATCTGTTGTACCCCCCCCCCTTCTCGTAAACCACACATTCTTCTTTAGTCGTAGCTTCATTACTGAGGGTCGTGAGCCCCAACAAATACTCCTCCACTCAGTGTCTTGTGGTCCTCACCTGCGCGGAGTTTCAAGGAAACCTGGGTAACCGTCTGAGGCATCTAGATGTCTGATTATAAAAAAAACTGACTTAGCTAGGGCGAAGATTGTAAGAATAAAAATAGAATTGTTTGTGGTAATAAAGTGGTCAGTCATGTTCACTGACTTCAGAATTGATACGGTTTCGACGGCTGGAGGCAAAAAAAGGCACGTGACACCCATTTTGGCTTTGCCGTCCACGTTTGTTTCGTGTTATTTTGACTTCGACAAGCAAATTACAAAACACCCATAAAAAGGGTCAAACTCTAACTCTAACAAAATATTCGGTTTTTGTAAACAAGCCGAACCTTTTTGCTTAGTTGTTGTTTTACTTAAATTTTAGGCACGTATATATTATTTGCTCTGTGGTCATGTCAATTATCGTTGGAAGGATTACGTACTTATAATAAAAAAAAACTTATCTTCACACAGGAAAACAGCAAGAGTTAACTGATATCGTTTAATTAAAAAAATATTTTGACTGACTTATTGCGTGAAAGCCACTGTTCTGAGTCATAAGTCACCTTCCGCCCTCTCCTGTCGCAGGTTGATGTGATTCGGGCAATCACTTCTTTCCAACAGTTGTGCTGTTTTGTGTGGTGATTTTGAGAGTGAGAGTGATTGGTAAGACGACATTATGTATAATTTAATAAATATAATAGGCATAAAATCAAACAGAAAAGGGTGATACATTGTTTTTGTACATAATATATTACATCTCCGCGTGATTGCATATCGTGAAGGTTTATTTGATTAATTCACATCAATCAACAAGAAAATCAACAAGGAGGATAAAATACACTTTTTTTATATTAAAGCCTGTCACACAAATACGGGATATTTCTCTCCTTTACCTCGGAAAAGGAGGGAATTTAAAACAAAAGTTTTACCATTAATATCAAACTGATAATGTGATGATGTCCTTTATTAAGTACCAAAACAGTGTACCATCAGCACAGGTGACAACAAGGAGTTAGTTTATACACCTACTTTATAATATGTTTTCGACCTTTCACTTCTTTTTCATTCTTATTATCATTTTTGTGAGATAATATTTGTTGTTGTTTATTGTACTAATTGATTATTTTTTGCTGTGTAAATATTCATGTATGTAAGTTTAACGGCATATTGCCTGTTTTATGTCCTAAAATAAATAAACAAAATTAAAAAATCTTCTGTAGGTATTTAGTTGTTTTCGGAAACCATATTGACTTTGTGATAGAATTGTTCATTTTTCTAGGTATTCAATTGTTCAATTAATCTGGTTTTAAAATGAATATACCAGCCAAATATATTGCTACAAGCTGTGTGCCTTATGTCACCACGAATATAGGTAATAGGCAAAAAATTCGCTTGGCAAGCGAAGTCTAGAAATGTTTGTTGTAAGCGCAAAAAGAGGTTTTTATTTATTTTGTGAAGAATTTTGTGAGAAAGAAAATAAATTAATCAAGGGGATCTTTTACAAATAATCGCAGCTATAAAGTATCATTTAAAAAAAAATTGTTTCTTACACGCATTCATAAATTTTTATAACGTAATTAACAATTTTATTTTAATTCTTATTAAGGGAATTTCTAGGAAAATATTCAATTTATCCAAAGCATATTTTTTGGTTTTCATAATGTAAATCGATTCGTAGTATAGATTAATCGAAATAGCGATTTCACTGATAGCTTCGCCTACATTTTTCTAATATTTTTTGGGAGACAGGTCTGCAAATGTCTAATTTTTGAGTTGCAATAGATTTGTGATTTTTCTAATAATAGTGGATATTTTACGTTTAACAATATTATTTTTTGACTAATAAGGAACTCCCGTGAAAAATATTATTACTTTAAAAATATATATTCACATAAATCAGCAAACGCCGATTATGAATATATAACTTTTATTATATATAATTCTACGTAGAATTTATAAATCGTCATTTAAAAGTAAAAAAAATAAACATCTTATCAAAATACCTTGTTATAGTGGTACCATTGTATTTGGAACATTTGACGTCACTTGTGTATCCTGTTTTCAGATTAGTATGGAAATTTTTATTTTTCGATTTTGTTTTGTATTTTAAATATGTATTTTTTTTGCTTTGGTGAAATTTAAACATAATTTAAGTGATTTTAACATGTATAAAAAAACTATTATTAATAACAGAACTTAGACTATTCATGAGCAAACCAATTGTCAATACGAATATTTTGATAATATTAATGCTCAATCTGTTATTATTCTTGTAGGTACAGTTTCTAAAAAGGTACATAATGTTTAGTTATAGTTTATTATGAATATAATATAAAATTGTGTACGGTAAAGCTCATCCCTGTTTTGACATTTAACATTCCAACCTCAAAACTGATCAAAACCGACCAGCCATATTATTAACCGTTATTGATAAAAAAATATATAAAAATGGACTGGAGTTTTTTATTTCCCGTGTTCTCCAAACATTAAATAATTTTTGTCCCAACTCAACTCATTTTCTAAAACCTTGTAAATTGTACACAACTCATTTTATACATGTTCTGTTTGTTTCTTAAATAAATAATAAAATAAAACAGTTTTGTTAAAAAACAACGGGCATCAGTGATTCAAAGATTTCCATCGGATTTCCCTCGCCTCGAGTGCATGCAATATGTCAATTAGTTTGTAAATATATGGCGCTATAAATATTCATCAGACATTGTAATGCAGGGAGTTGTATTGTATCTGTTTTGTATACAGTGCTGTTAAAGCTATAGCTAGGAAAAACGGATCATTTCTGAGAACTCTTTTATCAACCACTCTGATTATTTTTTATTCATCATCTGGCAGCGTGCAGATTTTCTAGACATAGGTGCACACGGTTTGCAAAAATTAATAGACTATAATATGGTAGTGTTTTAAAAAAGGCGAAGGCACCCGGTGCCCAAAAACTAGTAATGGTTAAGGGAATTGAAATGGTTAAGGTGGTTGGAATAAAATATCGTTGTTTTGTTTATTGTTTGAATAAAAAAACAATACATATATCAATGAATGTAAGATTAATAAGAAATATTTTCTGTAAACCACTGTAATATAGTAATTTAATGTGAATAGCAGACAAAATAAGAGAATACATAACAGTTAAATAAATTATTATTATTACTGATACATAAGCAAACTTCTTATGATAATAATATGTTAATTTCGCTCAGTACACATAAGCTCAAAACACTCTCAGAAGCTGGCCGTACTGAACAGAGCCCGCGGATACTGCAGATAGTACGCAACTCTGACCCTGTAAAAATCGCAAGTACGCCCCACTGTAGAATTGGGCAGCCACCTCTGGTCGGGAGCCCCAAAATATCTGAAAAAAACCCTTGATTCTACAGAAACGGGTGGTCCGTTTGATAGATTCGCTTATCTTAAACGGATTGCAATCTTTAGAGCACAGACGTCACGTGGGAAAACTGTCCTTGCTCTACCGGTATTTCAATGGAAGATGCTCCGAGGAACTATCTCCATTGTTTCCTTCCACAGTCAGGAAACACGCCAAACGCGCTCCCAATATTTGTACACAGTTGACATTTGCCACATGAGAACGTGTCGCTTCTATGACTCAATTTGTGTTCAACAGCTCGGCTGTGGAATGCTCTTCCGGCCTCTGTGTTTCCTCCCTCCTACGACATGGGTATCTTCAAGACGTAGGTTCACTCCTTCCTATCCTCTAAAAGACCCTCCACACAGCACCCCCAAAGATGATACAGGCCTTGATGGAAATTATTTCCCTCAGGGCCTCCTGTGTGGAGTCTCTGAGAAAAAAAACTGTAAAAAAAAGAAAGATGAACATGCTGTGTCCTTTTTACATGTGTTCAAAACTTTTCTTTTTGTTTGTTTTTTTTTAAAGTACTGTAGCGATACCCCCCTACTTTACAGATAAGTTTTCATATTTCTACTCGCGATCATCGATTTCAAATTTGTGCATTTTCCGAGCGATATGGGAACAAATCGCTATTTAAAACTACTTAGGGCTAATTAAAGCATCTGATTCAACTTGTTTATAGCCGACACATGTCCGAGAGATAAACCCGTTCATTCCGTGGAATTTATCGACGAGAATGAATAATATTTATATTCATTGTTTACGATTGAAACTTCAGGACTGATAATATTAATGTAGATAAGTTTCTGCACTAGCGATGAGTCGTTCATGAACGAACTGTTCATTTGTGCCGGCTCATTTTGATGAGCCGTGAGCGTACGACTCCCGGTAAACCGTTCCACGGCTCAATTGAACTGTGACTCTTTTTTACAAACCTTGAAACCACTCAAGAAAGATTGTTTATTTATCTAGAAAGATAAACATATTTCAGATGTTCGATAGTATACTTACGAATTTCTACGATGACGCATCTTTAAATAAGGCCCTTTGTTCTAATTTGTTTATATAAAATTGTTTTATACGTGTCTATCTTCTACAAGGCTAAATTATGCCGCCGTTTGGCGCATCTTAAAGCATACCTTTTATCGTCTGGGGTTCATACATTCCTGTGTAGAGATAAGAATAATTACTGCATTTACACGAGTGTAGGCACTGGACAGTACGTGAACGTCGCTTGGCAGTCTGGCATCTGGACGTTTTGTACCTACACGTATAAGCTCGGAGCTGGGAGCCTTAGGCGCTGGGAGTCGTGCGAACTGGGATTTGGCTCTTAATATGTACGAAATTATTGACCCGGTACCGTGACTCCCGCTCTTAACAAAATGAGTCATGACCCATCGCTATTCTGCACTCATTGGATTTCCCAGAACACAATGCTTGTAATATGATAAGTCCTTTTTAAATAACAATATCTAATAACCTTAGAGTAACAATATATTATTACTCTAAGCTAATAACACATATTGTTATTGTGGATTTATTTATGTCTCTAATCTATGTTACTGTTTGCATTGGGAGCGAAAATAATCCAACGGGACTTATTATTTAATATTGTAATTTTGCT